>CAEFZY010051596.1:0-10720 GCA_903066815.1 Brachyrhaphis roseni
GTGACAAGGAGCCAATCAGAAAGCAAGGTGATGGAAATATTACCTTGATATTGAAGAACTGAAGAACAGAAGATTAAAACCCTGCCATGGCACACTAGAAAGTCCAGTAGACATCAGGAATGTTTTTTTTTAGTTTATTAAACATTGCTTCTTCCATATTTGTTTTCTCTGAACTGGCGTCTGGTCATTTTGCGAGATTTCCCGTCTGAAATCTGAATGTTAGTGAGTGAGATCAGTTCATGGATGGTGTGTTGCTCCTGCCATGTGGATCAACACCCCCCACTTTGCAACCAAATCTGTTATACCCAAGATCTTTTGTCGTGTGTGGGGTCTCTTAAAATCTTGCCGTGTAAACCAGACATTCGTGTTTTACCTGAAAAACTGTTTAGTTTTTGATTTCACTTAAGATTCCTTAAAGCTCATTTTAAACTTCTGTCATCCGGAAAAATGCTAGGAGATGTGAAAGCGGACAGTCATATCTCATATTAATTATTTTTGATTAACATTCATGTCATTTGCAACACTGAGTTGTTTATAAAAGCAGATGGTATGATTTAAGGATTAAACATTATCTGAAAAGACTGTTGCAAACAGCTGTTGTGGGAAATAATAAATGCTTCATATAAAGAAGCCTTCGTGAAAAGACAATATCAAAGAATGGACAGAAAAACTAGTGAGGTAAGGAAGAAGCTCATTTTCCAGTGCAGATTAGATTTGGAGTCCATACTGCAGATTACTTTTTTTGTAAAAATGATTTGCAAAGTTTTTAGTTGGTGACAATAACAATGTCCCTAGAAGCTGAGGTCAACTAAAAACCCTAACTAGTCAGGTTAGTCCTGCTTGGACATAGAGCACTGGAGACAAACAAGAACTGCATCGGTTACAAGTTAACTACATGACATTTAAAGCTTAAAATACACAAGCTTAGTCTATTTGGATGTTTCATCAGTGATACCTCTGTGACTTGAATTCTTTCATGATGTCCAAAAACTTGTTATATATGCCAGGGTCGTTCGCAAAGCGAATTTTGACTTGGTCCAGATATGACAAGGCATCTTCAACCTAAATACAGAAGAAACAGGCAGAAGTGGGAAAAACACAATTAGTCTCAAACAGATGTGTAAATTATAGTCACAATATATAAATGTGTGCTAATGGTGAAGTGAATGTGACAGATGTTATAGAAATTGGCACAGAACTAAAAAAAAAATTTAAAAAACTGCACAAAATTTTTTGAGATTAAATTTTAAAAACCTCATATTTTATTAAATGAACCAACTACAAGCATAAAAAGATTGTGACAATGCTTTAATTCCAGTGGGTTCAAATAAAGTCAGTTTCTTTATATGTGTTCACTGCTGCTGATCTAAAATCGTTCTGCTAGAATCCTGATCAACACAAAGAAAATAGAGCCCAGTGAGCACAGCACTTTAAGGATTGATATCAAAAATCCAGAGAAAGAAGTCAGCCCTTTTGAGATCTCTCGGGTCATCCAGGACGCGTTTACTCAGCATTCCCAGGTTTAAAACTAAAAAGGGAGACAGCATTTACAGTTTACAATTTCCTCACCTCTGAAACCACCTTGCTGTAAACCTGAGACGTCCAGGATCCATGGACTCCACTACAGAAGCACCAATCAGGCATTTTCTGGCTTATAAAGATAGTTTTTATTTTTTTGTTTCTTGGTATACCAACACTTATTTTGACCAATTATGATTTTTGTTTTCCTCTAAGAAATGCAACAAGAGAAGAATGTATTGCAGGTCCTTTGACAGTTGATCCAACACCAAATAAAAGAGTAAAAAGATCAAGACTATTTTTTCATCCAAGCAAAAGATCTTAAACACAAATCTATAATATCCATCTGATTTTTTTTGTTTTGTTCATTTTCACCTTTTGTGCATTTTCTCAACCATTATTTAGTACTAATCATGTTAATTTAATATAAACTTTCCTTTTTTAAAATTCTATTGCACTTTGAATTCTATTGTGTGCAAATGGTGCAGAATAGCTTAACACTTATAGAATGGTCTCAGCACAGTTTTAATAATACTTTTCAGATTAACCAAAATATGTAAATACTTTTATCCGTTATGGTGTTAAAGGCAATAACAGGTCCACTATTTAGCCAGAAGTCCTGCACAAGTTGCTGCTAAATAACTGCCAACTTTACTACTCTACTACGGTAATGTTTTTCTAAATAAACTACTTTCACAGATAAAATTATCCGTTTTGGTGACCAACAATTCAAATACTGAAAACAAAACTATCTCCAACTGACTGAAAACTTTAAAACTTTACTCCCAGCATTTTAAAAACACATTACTTTTAAAATTATTTTTAGTTATCTGAAAATGGTTAGTCATGGTTTAATGTAAAAAATCAAGATAAGCTTCTAATTTCTATATTTGCTATTGGAATAAAATACCTCAACCATCTGATATGACGTTTGCTTTTTCTTTTTGTGTGTTCGTACTGAAAATGATTATAAGTTTCTGTTATCATACCCATGTTTATTGATTTATGATGCATGCATCTATAGTTTGTTAGAATAGATTTTGTAAACTAATCACTCACATGACCATGCATTTACTTAATCCAAGTAAAATCAAGACTAAAAATACTGTAATTTTACTGTAAATGTCTTGCAAAGACAATAGTTACAAACTGACGTACTAAGGCTTTTGTTTTAATTATGCATTTCTATTGCTTCATTTCTCATCTGTAACTCGAGCAGCAATGCAATCTTTATTTATTTATTTTTTTTTGCAAAGCACTCAGAATAACCTTGTGCATAGTTGGTATGTTAGAGAACTGCAAACCAACCTAATTAACATGTTAAAATAGGCATTTTTTTGTTTGAAGAAAAAAAAAGCATTGATTAAACGTTGATAATCCTAAACTACCTCGAAATAAAAAGCAAAGCTTTGTAACCAACAGTCTAAAGAGGGTTATTGTGGCTAATGTTAGCCATAATAAGTCCCCTAACACAAACTACACCCACCCGCATACACATTTACACAATACGTTCAGTCCCGCTGGTTCCTGGCCAACTGTATTGTGTCGGCAGGAACAATCCCATTTAATAAAACACCGCAGCCACAAAGACATGTGAAAACGAAGCTGCTAATCAACGAAGTAGCCTTTTCTTGGCTGGCCTGGCTTACGTCCTCCACTTTGTTCGAGCTGGCTAAAAAAAATCCAACAAAAAGGAACTTCCCACAACCGAGCTCAGACTAAATGTTTGCTCACAGCAGCTGCCGCTGATGGCGTAAATACTGAAAAATAAATAAAAAAGTAAAACAAACTGAGTCCCCTGAGTGCGAGTTAACGCATTTGTTGAAGAAAAACAGCTTCCACGTCTAAACCTACATGTCAGTCTTGTGCTGGTCAGCGATGAATTACTTTTATTATTAGCCCAGTAAGCTAACTACCGTTAGCCAACCGTTCCTTTCACTACTCTCGACGGTAAACCCAGAGCAACAAAATGGTTGAGACACCGACACTTTTCTCTCATCTTGTCCGCTGTCCTCTTACCTTGAGCTTCTGGAAGTGCTGCTGCTGCACTTGCTTTTGTGTTATCACGTAAGGCTTGTCTTGAATTTGGTTTATTTGCTTGGCGGTGCTGTGCGCCTGAATCTTCGCCATTATATCCCCGGCGTAGGGAGGCTCGAGAGCCGCTACCACAACTTGAGAGGGAAGCTTCGGCGTTACCTCCAGTTGTTGGCTAGGCGACAAACCGTCTTCTCGGTCGGGAAGCCAGCCTGCCAGCGAGCAAACCCTACTTTGCCTAGCTGGACAGTCTCGACGAGCAGGGAGAGAGGGGGAAAAAGCAGGCAAAAAAAGACGGGAAACCCAGCAGAGTGGAGAGTGATGACAGACAAGCTACTACTCGCTGCGACTTTGACTGAACATCACGGTCGACTTAAGCAAACGAAAGCACGAAGGGTCGGTCTGTAAGCTCGGAGACAATGGTTGTCATTTTACGTATTTAAAATAACTATCGCCTGTCTCTTTAAATTCGGCGGCAGCGGTCTATCTTGGCGTCCGGAAGCCAGAGTAGGAGTGAAAAATAAGAAAAAAAATCGGAGTGAAAAATTGAAGTGCGCAGCCGCAGCGATGGGAGGAGCCGAGTTCACAAGAATCAGATTGCTCCACTCCCCCTTCACTGCTACAAAAGAACAATGTTGCCCCGTGTAAAATAACAGCCACATACTCACTCACATTGGAAATAAAACTGCAAGAACGAAGCTCTCTGCATGCGAGGTACACCAATATTAGAGTACGTGTATGCAATTAATGCGATTTCAAAAAGCACAGGATCAAAAATGTATCGATCTTCAGCCTGTTTGGGCTCAACAGCGAAGGCATTCCTACACAAACTGGGTTGGATCATTTAAAAACGACGACAAATGTATTCAAAATGCGTATTTTAATGACTGATTTAAACATGACAAGTGTTAAGAGTAACAAGACATCTGTAAAATACAAAGGAAAAACAAACAAGAATTTAATTACATTTCAGAGTTTTCTAACTAACAATGTAATAATGTATTTGAAAGGTGACTAAAGCAGTTAGTTGTGTTTTAAACCCTTGGGGTATAAACTATGAAGCTTTTGCTTTAAGTTTCCATCTCTGAAGCCACTGCTGGAAAGTCAGTCCTCCTTTGCTGAGCTCAGGCAGAACATGCTGGGCTGGTTTGTCCCACCTACATGTTTGAAAATACCAAAACAGATTATTATGGTTATGTACAATGAGCTGCAAAGGGAAAGTAAGAAAACCAGTTCAATAGAAAAAGCACTTTGTAAGATATAGATAAATACTAATGTCACCTTACTAATACATGTGGAAAAATAAATCATCCAGTAGATAAGAAATAAAAATGATAAAGCATTAAAAATTGTTTGTCAAACTGGGCAAACTTATTGTTCTGGATTGTCTGGTTGTACATTCGTAGGCCTGATTTTCAAGTACAAAATAAAAATTTCTACAAATTGTTGTTTGTTACGCTCTACTTACAATATACAACATGCAAATGCTAAATGGACTGAATGGGGTAAACAATATGATAGAAAGTTTTTAGATTATGATATTCAGTCAAATTTCAACTCTCATTACAAAAGGAAAGGAACTGATCTTCAGCAAAGTGCATCAAAACCAAATGGTTAGTTTACAGATACAATATTCAGCGAAAGGAACAGTATGGCATGAGTAGAAAATAGAGGTGTGAAAGTCAGAACAAGCCCGTGTAAACACTTGAGTGTTATAACTGTAAGGGAAGGGTCAAGGGTGTATTAAATTTATTGGACTTTGCAGCTACAATCTGAAAGTGGTTATGACGATGTTATTGGGGAAAAATATAAAGGGTTATTAGTAAAATGCTGTTGGATTGACAGCCTGTGGCTTTGATTTTACCATACAAGTGATTTAGGTAACGAACAAACTGCAAACTATCTAGTGGAGGAAGGACATTACTGGGATAACAAAGACATTTTGAAAGCACAAGTAGGTTAAAAATGGTTATTATTATTATGAGTATTTATTTAAAAAAGAACTTCAAAGTCAGCTATGTAGTCCAGAAGTATTCCTCACCAGTAAGAGATGGCGGTCTTGACTTGAGCTCCGTAAGAAAGACCCTGAGCGGAGCGGTCGGTGAGACCGCTGGCTCTTGGCAGCAAAGACTTCAGGAGCTTTTGATCCGCCTCCCTGACTTTGGACAGCAAAGCTGGGATTTAAAAAGAGAAAAACAAAAACCCTTTTATTAAACATACTGTAAGTTTTTCCAGCTAAACATAAAATTCCCTATTACATCCAGCTTTTATAAAAAAAAAAAAAAAAGTATCTAAGAACAGCTGTCTGTTTTCAATTTCCTCTCGCACCTTTTTGATCAGATGCATGCAGTTGTTCAGAGTCCTTCTCTACTTTCTGCTGCGTGGCCGAGTAAAGCTGCAGCAACTCCCGGAGAAAACGCAGCTCAAGCTGCTGGGACAGCAACTGGAAACACAACTCCTCTGGAGCCTGAAGCATAAAAAAAAACAACAAAAAAAAAAACAGTAAATGTCTAAATCACATTCAATCAAAAAAAATGTGAGGAAACAAATTACAAGTCTTTAATGAAACCTTAGCCTCTAAAAAATTTAATCTGAGAATATTTAAGGAGGAGCCAACAGTTTGTTACTGAAGATGTTAAAAATAGATTTTATCGATTGCTGTTTGTCTGTATTTTTATAGTTCCAGTCCGGTTTACCCTTTTACTAGTTTTTAAACCCATTTTGTACTCTGTTGTTGCCATTTTGTCCCAGACTCTGTTCCATACCTTAAACAAACAAGCCATACACACTACCTTAACAATGTACTGGGTATTAGTTTATGACTTCTGGTAATATTTTGATTATTTATATACTTAACAACCCATAATACTGAAATTTTATAACTTGTTCCCTGAAAAATAATTAACTCAAGGATGCAGAATATATCTTCACTGCAGGACTATTAGGAAGGCAATAATCTTTGGATATTATATACCAGGTGTTACAAATATACCTTGATGCATGACCGCAAAATATTCAGCTTATTGAATAAAGTCTCATTGCCTTAGATGTCACCCCGTAATAGAGATTTTTTTTTTTTTTACCCATTTTGCAACAGAAGGTGTGTCTGTTTTTTTTTTTTTTTACATCTATGTGGACCATGAGTCTGTTAAATAAAAATCGATGGAAAGGCTAAAACATTTAACCTCCCAATACCCACTTTATACAGAGGGAACTTCAGGCTTTCACGCAGGCTGCTGAAGTTTGAGGCCTGCAGGCGGTGAATGGACAACCACGACGCAGGAACTCTGTGCACTCTGAAACGAGAAAGGAAAAAAATAAAGCGAACTTCATCCCAATACCAACCAGTTTTTATCATGTACAGTGCTTTACATTGAGTATTCATTGAAAAGCGTGGCATGTATATGTACCTATTCACCTTTACTGAGACCCCTAAATAAAATCCAATGAAAACAACTTGCATCAGGAACAGCCTTTTACACTGAGTCCATCTGTATGCAGGTTAGTGATCTTAATACAGCTGTTCTGTGAAGTCCCACATGTTTGTTAGAAAATATATACAAGTGCTTGTCCAAGACAAAGTCCCAATATAAGTCCTATTGAGAATCTGAGCAAGACATTAAAAACTCTGTTGACAGATGGGCTTAGTCTAATCTGACTTTGAGCTATTTTAGCAAGAATAATGCACAAGAATTTCAAAACCTAGATGTGCAGACTGTGGAGACATAACCCAACAGATTTGCAGGTGTAACTACAGTGCAAGATAAACCTACAAAAAAAAAAAAAAATCTTTCAAACTCATAAATACTTTTAAAGAAGTACAAAGCACTTTGCAAGACACTATTACTTTCAGCCATGCATTGCTAAATTTACAAATGTACCATTTTTTAAGAGAAGGTTTTTTTTTGGTGTATTATTGTTCCCTCTTCTGTGTAACTACAATTTATCTCAAACACAATCAAACTCAACAAACTCAGCTTCCCATTTCAAGTAAATATTCTTGGATACTTTCAAAACTGTTTCAGGTCTGCATCCAGTAGATATCACCAAATGTGTTTTTACCCATCCATGGTCCTGTGGTCCAGAGCAAGAAGTGAAACTGTTCCAAACTGTTTGGCCTCCTTAGAAACAGAGTTTCGAAGATTGCTGGCTACGCCAATTAAGTCTTCAAACTGTGGCACAAGCTTTGCCTCGATAAATTCCTGCAACTGAAGGAAAAAAGAAAACATGGTCATGAAAAACATGGAGAAGAAGCATACATCAATATAAAAATAGAAATGTTTCAAGAATAGTTCAGTATTTTGTAATAAGTAGACAAAAGCATTATATTCAGACCTCCCTGTGAACACTAATCAGCTGCGTCTTAGCCGACGAGTTTCCCTTAATCAGACCTCTTAACTGCTCCTGTCTTAGAGCCTGCAGAGAAACAACAGACACCAGATATGTTTATGGCATCTTGAAAAAATTAAACCAATAAACCTGGGGAATAAATAGATTTTACAGATTTGTTTAATTTTATGTTTATGAAGGTTTAATTTTGGAAAATCTGGATTTTTTTCACACCAACACACTGGAGTTTCCGTAGTTCAGATTGATGTCGGCCCACCCAGGGCCTATTATCTTGTTTAACAAGTATGTTTTAACATCTTTCATTTATTTGCACTTTGAATTCAGATCGCCTCCCAGAAGGGATGATGAAAATAAAAACAGGTTGTAGAAAATACTTCCTGCCATTTGTAATTTCTTCTGATATGATCAGTACAGTACTGATTTGGTTTTATACAAAACAGTCTGATTTTATTTTTAAGCCATTTTGCCCAGTCCTAGTAACTGATAATAAAAATGTTGTGCATTTAGTATTCCTTCTCACCACTAGTTCTCTGAAATCCAGAATGCTCTGCCACTGGCTGCGAAGACTCCTTAATGTCTCCTGACGGTTTCTAGCATGCTGGTCAAGCTGAATACAGCGCTCTCTGATGTGATCCCGAGCGGCTGCCTGCATCACACACTGCAGCTCCACCTCCAGTGTTGACCTATAAACAATTTAGAGATGCAATTTGAACTAAGCACGGTAAATTAAAACAATCAAAATTCACAGATTATTTGGCACCAAATTACTCTGTACAGGAACTTGATTAAATAATAGCCCTTTTTTTCCTATTCAATTGTTGGGCTTACAGTGCTAAGTTTTCATTGAGGTTCTCATCTGCAATACCGGACACTTCCTGCTCGACCTCCACCTTACGAGACTTCAACAGAGTTTTGAGCTGCTGGATTCTGAAGCGAGTCTGGGACAGCTCTGTGAAACTCTGCTGCACCTCAGCCCAAGCAGCCTGAAACAAGGAGTATGAATAAAATCCAACATGTAACAGAGCAGAACTCACACACACACAAAAAAAACAAGACTAAATGTCAGTGAAAGTTTCACACCTCTAGGAGACTCTGAACAGGCGGTAGCTCATCACACTCCTCTGCAGAAATATCCAAAAGGTGATCGCTTTCAAATCGGAATCTGTATGGAGACAATAATTCTGTCTCTAAATACTGCCAATGTGAACAAAACCCATTAAAACAATGTGAAGTTTCTCTTACCGTAGAGCTGCTACGTCCTGCGCCACATCCAAAGAAGCTAGTTGGTCCTGCAGAGCCTTCTGCTCTGTCACAGCTAGATGCTGCAGCGCTGAGAGGACATGGCTAGGAGGGTAACTGCTCAACACTTTCTGGTGAAATAACAGAAAACATTTTCATAAAAAGGTAAATCATTTTGAAGAAGAGCTTTTATCTTAAAAATATCAACTTAGACCCTAAATGCACCAACCTCAGCAGTACTGAGCCAGTACTGAAACACAGCTGTCCTCTGCTCACGAGGCATACTAGAATTGGACAACAATCTAGTAAATAAGTGAAAAGTCATAGCTTAAAAAAAAAAGTCTGATCTGATAATAGTTGTTACCTTTTGGGTGCAGAATGTTGCGTTTTCACTTCGCTCTCCTGTAAGCATTGAAAGAAGTGGACTCTGTTTTCACTCAGCTCTCTCAGCTCACGCTGACAAATAAAAAAGGATAAAGGAAATTTTCTTCAAACAGAAAATGAGACTAAACTCTGCACATTAAATTTTCCAATATGATTTGAAATTCTCCATTTGTTTTTTTTTTATTTATCTGTCAGTGCAATAGTGTATCAGATAATGTATATTTGATAGAAAAAAAATATAGAACCAAATTTCTGCAGCTCCTACCAGGACCTGAGGTACTGCAGCAGCCTTTGAGTTGAGGTTGGAGGGCTCATCGCCAAACACCACTTCAGTCTCAGCTTTCCTGCAATACAGCAAGATGGTAATGACGATATTTTAAAATATTTGCAATCATGTCTATTATTTAAAAGGATTTTTGCCTAACCTAGCCATCTGTTCCAGCACCAGGCAGTGGTCGTTGATCTTTTGCACATCGTCAGAGAGAACCTTACGGTTGGAGACGCTGCGCTGTCTGAAAGCCTTCAGAAGCAGTTCCCGGGTCTGGTTCTCCTCGATTTGGACCCAGATGCGATTGATAGATTGCTCTACAATTAGCAGTGGTAGTATTGTTTAGCACAATATCGTTATTTCAAAGAAAATACAATAAAACATGTTTACCTGTAGCAGCACAGCATTTGAACTCGCAAACATTTGTCCAATACTAAAGTGTGTAATATTACAATTGTAAGCCTAAGGAGAAAATATTTGGTAGGTTATCACAGCCACGGTTATACTTGGTCAATCTTTGCTGTTATGCCAACACCTGATAGATGTCAGCGATCAAGAGGCTCTTAGTTAACAACAGGAACACAGTGATGTAGGAAAAGAAAGACAAGGGTGAGAAAAATGTGGCTTATTATTACGGTTTAATGTTTATTCAGTAGCTCATCATGCTCCTTACCTGTTTCTACTTTAAGCCCTGATTTTATGTCGTTGAGAAGATTGTCACATTTTCTTCATTAATCTCCATTTACATCGGTCAGCACACAATTCCTCAACTTAAAATAACATAATGTAAATTTACATTAACTCCTGTTTGATGTGCATACACCATAGGAAGAACAAACCTTGTGTTGCCATTTGTTCCTCTGTTCCCCTGATCTGGGAGTCCAGGTGACTGATCTCATCCCTCAGCTGCTCTATCTTCATCTGAAG
>CAEFZY010051600.1:0-25978 GCA_903066815.1 Brachyrhaphis roseni
AAAGCTAAGGTATATTATTAAAACTTTAAAAACTTTTCCTCTGTACCGTCTGTATGTAGGCACATGCGGCTTATAGACCGGCACGGCTTATGTATGTGCAAACCGGGTTTTCCCTTTAAAATGTACGGGGTGCGGCTTATAATCAGGTGTGCTCTATAGTCCGGAACTTGCGGTAGCTTTTGGTTAACAACCCCTAGTACCTTTCTCTAGTGCTTCTATCTGGTCCTGTGTAAAAGATGTTCTGTTTCTCTGCAGCTTTCTTTTCAACTGAAGCCTCATCTGAGTCTCATCTGAGTCTTCACCGTTGGAACTGATTGAAATGTTGTTTTCCGCTCCGTCTGTCTGAGGGCAGTCTGCACCAAAAGAGCAGGGAGGAAAGAATGGAAGAAGACAGATAAAAATTGGGCTTATGGTTGGGTAGTCAATCAGTAAAACAAAAAAATGTGAGATAAGCCATACTCTAGTCAGATGTGGTAAGATACAGGATAATACATTTTAAACTAAAATGTTTATTTTAAAAAAAAAACTTCTTTAAAAAATTATTTAAATAAAACATCATGTTCACAGTTTTGCCAAAAGAGTATTGCACACTGCTTTACTTTTTAGAAACAAAGATGTTCAATAAGATTTGATGTGTTACAAAGATTAACTAAAATGTAAATGCATTAGCTTGAACATTTAATCAATCTCACGTCAAATACATAATTTTTATCATTCATGCCATGTATTTAAATGAATAGCACATAAACAACACATTTCTTTATTCAATTTATATGGTACGCCACGTTTAGTTGTGTATATTATCTTTTACTCTTTAAGTCAAATAGATTTAGTGAGTTTTATGTTTTTAACCTAAATGTGTGACTTTGTGAAAGATGAACTTACCGTAAGTTAAGTTAACTTTTTATTAATTTTGTCAAACCTCCAAGAGTTTAATAATCTAGAGTTTTACATTTGCACTAAAACAAAAAGAAAAGGAAGAGTGGTAACAATTTCCCGGAGTGGTTAGCTGCATGTTTCTGTATCCTACTTTGCACTGTTAGTGAAATGGAAGTGTGTTACATTGATATGACTCTTGTGTGTCATTTTAATGCATCTGACAGTTGGTGATGTTTGAGGTTAATGTCTTGTTCATACTAAATGTTTTTGTGCAGGAATCATTGTGATGTTTAGTTAACTTCATGACCAAATCAGGAAATCTATTCATGCAATTTGAAACAAAAGTTGTAATTATTTTTCAAATTATAAACTTAAACTTTAGGAAAACCCTAATCTGTTGCCATTGCTCACCATGTATATGTTTTTCTTATTTATCCACTCACCTGTATGTAAGGTGCATGGGTCATTAATGAGTCACTAATGTCAATTTGGTAGCATAACTTGTTTTATCACGCTGTGTTTACTTCAGTTAGGGCTTAGTCCAACAGAGCGCTTGTAGTCGAACAAGAAATCTATGGATCATTGTGCTGTTATGTTTATATATCAGAAAATCTCCGAGGAATGTTTCCAATATCTTGTTCAATCTGTGGCTCAAATAACTAATCTAGAGGCTGGTGAGTTTATAAGAAAACACTATATCATTTATTACTCCAACCCAGAAATATAGATTAGCATCAGCTAAAATCCACACCAGAGTAGAGATCCCCAACATGGAATCTGTAAGCAGACAAGCTTGACTGCAGCTCCCTCTGGGACTTATGTTTTTTGTATTGCTAGCCTAATTATTCATTATCCCAACAGACAGGAGCTGCAAAACAGAATAAAGCTATTGCTAAGTGTCATAGTCGGTGATGCAGAAGGAGATGATAATGAGAGCAGATGCCCCTCTCCCTCCTGGACACACACATCCAGACCTAAACACACACACAAACACGTGCACAAACATGTTGTTGACTGATGGGGAGGTAGCGTAGCTGTTTCACTCTTAAATCCCTGGGTGATGGAGGAGGAGCAGAAGCATATGAGCTTACCTCACATAGCAAATGGAGCCATCTGACAAAAATCTACAACAAACGTATTTTAACTCATGCATAATGAGACTGAATATCTGTTGTTGCAAATTGAAGATCAACACCATTTTCTACTCTGCTCTCAGTGGAAGTTGAGTTGTAAATGAACATATTGTTTTTATGAGATTCTAAGGTTCTAGAATCTCATAAAGGAGGGTCATAGCGCTGTCAATTACCCTCATATAGGAGTCGCTCACTCCAGCCCCCTTGCTCTCAGCTGTGCTATAGCTCCTTCCTGACAACTAGCCTGCCATGACAGCTCAGGCTAGTTAGCATAGCCACCAATGACAGCAGATAAACAGTTTTCCTGGAACGGTAAGTTGTTTCTCTGCCATTAGCATAATAAGCAGCGCAAACATGATTGACATGAGTAGCTTTAACAAACTTGGAGATGATACACAACGTGTCACCTAATTTGCAGACATTCACAGATAAACACTTACTAAGCACAGATCTTCCTGGATGGAAAAACAAAGAAAGTGGAGGACCCCATTCCTTATTGATCCTAAATGATTGGAACACCTCTGAATTTAAAACATAATGTAGTTTCAGGTGATGCAATATAACAAAGCAAAGGAATAATTCAAACGTATTCACCCTATTAGACAGGGAATGGTGTTCATTATATCCTCACTAGAGTTTAATAGCAATATTATAACAAATAAATTATTCCAAAAATTCCTAAATGGGATTTTTTTTTTACTTCGTGTGACAGCTTATTAACAAATGTCTTACCTGTGTTCAGGATTGTGGTCCCAGAATACCACCCTGAGCGTCCTCCCCAGGATCCCTGTGCATTAAGTATCTTCAGTTTGTCAAACATTCCTTCAGTGGCCCCTGTCCCCATTGGATGCTTGTCAGTGGCCAAGTTCCTGAGCACTCGATTTATTGATGAAACCTGGGGATAAACATAAAGTCATATAAAAAAAAAATACTTCAGTGTTTTTCTTCTTGAAAAAATGTCAGGTTGGTGGTAAAACTGCAGTATGCAACATTTATAAAAAACTATATTACATATTGTCAAAACTCACTGTCGTGACAGTGTGGTATGAGATATAATCTGTGAAAAGTCAAGCTCCTTTGCCTCCTTTCCCTTCTGCCACTCACTTGACTTCTATATGTGGGTGATTAACAGACTTCTGCAGCACTTCATGGCTGCAGAAGATGCTATGCAATCATTTGAAACAGCAGTACTGAAACATAGACATCTAACACAAGCAGGGCAATGGGCCGCGAGGACCAGAGTTGAGAAACAATGTCTTAGATTAACAACTTTTTAACCTGTATGAATGATTAACTGAACTTGATGCACTGTTTTATAATAATGAGGATCAACTGAAATGTATGTGTGATTTCTTTTGTAAACTATACCAGTGTTCTAACATCAAGCCAGTTGACAGACTAAGCTCTCATTGACATAAGTGATCTTACGCTGGGTATATTGTCATTTGTGCAGACTCCCTCTGCCAGTAGTCGGTCTCTAATCTCCCAGGCAAAAATGGATGGACACTCTCTTTTGTACTGAGCGATCTTTCCCACCACCTCTGGAGTTGCCACCCTGGGTTTACTCCCTCCTATGGCCCGAGGACGGATTGAGCCTGTCTCATAATACCGACCCAGGATCTTACTCACACAGCCATTAGACACCTGGACAAACAGACAGCAAACATCTTTGATCAAACAGTTGCTCTTTGCATTGTGTAAAGAAAGTTCCCCTGGTGAGATATGTTCTGTTTCTACAACATAGAATAGCTTTTAGGCTGCTTCTTTATGTAGAACAGAGAATCACACTTTAGATTTCCATGAATCCATGAGCTTGCCTCACAGGTAATTGAGATAAAGTGCCTATCCAGGATAAAATCATGCCTTCATGTCTTTGTTGTTCCTTTGTGATTGTTCTGTTCCAGGAGTTAGTTCTAACTCCAGATTGATTCTAGATTTTAAAGTTCAACAAAATTTACTTTCAAGCTCAAGTGGCTGATATGTGAAAAGACATCGCCGAGATGTAACAGTGTAAAGGTGGCATTTACCATTCAATAAATCAGTAAATGGACACTTCCTGGAAAGAGAAGGAAATCGAAATTTGCATTTGTTAGTTCAGATTTTTGTAAAACAAACTCTTATGAAGTGGAAAGAAAAAACGTCAGAGCAATTAGATGTTCTACTTTACAGCAGAAATCCATCTTCTCACTGTTTTGTCCAGATTTACAAGTTCTTTGAGTAAAACATTACTCAATGTGTTACACACGGTGCATTACATTCTCAAGCAGCAATTTTGTTACAATAAGAAACTACTTTATTGGTATTCATGTACCCAAAGAAAAGCAATGGCTTGCACAAAAGCACGATGCTGCACAGTTGGCTGGCAGCAAGAAAGATCTTGCTGTGGATTTCTGGGATCTTTCTGCATGAAGTTTACATGTTCTCCCCTTAAATGTGTGGGTTCTCTCCAGGTACTCCGTCTTCTTCACACTGTCCAAAAAACTTACCTGTTGGTGTATTCTTTCTCCTGTGTTTCTCTGAGTTGCCCTGTGATGGAACTGTGGCCAGTCTAGGGTGTACCCTGCCTGTCACAATGGAGGTAGACAAAAGCTCTCCTGCAGCCTGGATGGATGGATCCTCACAGAACGATGTTGCACCATAGTGGTGACATGTTCAGTGTGATGAGCAGCATTACTTTTCCTTTTGGAAGTTTGGATGAAGGCCATAAAGTTCATTTTAATGTTGTCTGAAGAAGAATATCTTGTCGAGCCCAAAAGAATTGCAGCTGTATTCACAGCAAAATGTGCTTTTATAAAACACATTTTGATTCACCAGGGGAATCTTATTTGTGTAAAAGTTTTATAGATTAATGAGAAAACTATGTTGTCCTTTTACATTACAAATGAGTAACAGTTCTAGTGGGTGATGTTGTCATATAGTGAGCAGGCCCACAATCTGAAGAGCAGCATAACTGATTTGTACACAACACAAACACATCAGTGGAGACATAGACGCCATGTTGAACAGTCTGCTCAGTCTGGGACTTTTTTTTTTGATCTAACTCAAAAAATCTGAAAACCTGAAAGGGAGCCAGGCAGAGAAGTACAGGAAAGTGTGAGAGTCACTATTGTGACCAAACGAGGGACTTCACCCCCTTAGCCAATCACTGACCAACGGTCTTCTGATGTCACATTTTCAGCCCAACTGAGCATGTCTGGACGCTTCTGTTTCCTTTTTCTGCTTTCTATCTCATCAGGTATGATGATGTTCATCATGAAGCAAATTTAAGTCCACAGTCCACAGTGTAAAAATGAAGAGTGTCTTGTTGAAACAAGATGCTCTTCTGTTAAGTCTATGTGGGCATTTATTGGACTATTGGGTGAATATGCAAAATTTAAAATTAGAATATTACAACAAACCAGTAAACACATTTTTAATACAGAAATGTGGAGTTTCTATATTAAACATATGTAATACCTGCTTCAAAAGGTACTTTTTCTATCTTGCAAACATGCCTCATCTGAATGAATATTCTAATGTATTGAAAGTGACGGTAGTTTGCAATGTTCGCTCTGACATTTTTTTCCACATTTCTCAACTTACCCAACTTACTTCTATCTGATGATAATCAGATTGAAGTTGAATGGTCTTTGAGTGGTCAAAAATTTATTAGCTGCATTATTTAGAATGAAGTTCAAGCTGCTATCAGCTGGAGCTACTGCAAATATTAAGATGGTGATCAGATCTTATCCTTTAGCAGCGTTTACCTAGAGGAGCATATCCATCTATGCTACTGAAACTTAACGCAGATATGCAATAATGTGATCAAAGTATTAATAACACTGATCGTTTAATGTATGTGAATACATATCTTGATTTTACAAAAAACCATGACAACAGCCAACTATTGGTTGTTGTCATAGCCAATCAAGGCAAACACTGGAAATCAATGTTTTTACCTACAATCACAGGTATATACTTTGAGCATTATTGCAAATCCAATAAAAACAGCACAAGCGTAGGGATCTACTTTAACAATAACTTATGAAAAGTTGCTTCTTAGGTGCCAATAATATTCTAAACCCCAGACCTGAAAACAAAAGCTGGCATTTAATTTTGTTCACAAGTGATGTTATCCTCTCAGTAGTTCTGCATACCTGTAGTATTCTGGATATGTCACATGGTCGAGCCCCACTATGAGCAAGCTCCACTATCTTCTGCCTTGTAGAGTCAGGTAAAGGCCTTCCATTTACAAACACACCTCCAAGCTGGTTTACTCCACTGTGACCTTCACACACAAACACACAGAAATGAAATGAAAGGGAAAGAAATAAAGGAAGGAGGGAAACAGGCCATTTTATTAATGAGGAAAATATAAAGGTGAATATAGAGAAAGTAGCCTGGGTGCTTAGATTTTACATTTTAAAATCTAGGTATCCAGTTTGTTAAGAGGCTAGATGCTTTCTGCCTACCTCATGTCAATTATTTGAATCTAAATCTATTATTCAGTTACTGAAATATGTTACAGACACACTTCTTTTTGTATGTGCTTGGGAGACATACAACATGATCAGTGGCACATTTTTGTTTGTTTGTTTTTAGGAAGTTGTGTTCTCCATTCCCCAATCCTGTTTAACTGTCTTTCCAAAATAAAATACCATCAAATTATTACTTGGCGGATTTCATACCTTCTAAATTTTAGCTTGCGTTGACATTAGCAAGTTTCCAGTCTCCTCTGTTGGAAGACACGAGATAAACCAAAAGGCAGAAATTGACATATGAATGAGAACAAAATCTGGTGAATCTTTAACTGTGCAGATTGCATTGATTTAAAAAAAAAAAAAAACATAACTATTTCTGAGTCTATAATCTATAAAATAAGCACACAACAGCAAACACAAAACCCCCACACATTTATAAAATTATATCAGGACTCTAACTAGCACAGCACTAGTTCATTTACAACCATGTAAGAACCCATCCGCTAAAGGTTTCCTACATGGATCTCAAGTTTTTTGGCAGAACTGTGCTGTGCGGTGATTGGCAGCATCTCCCTGACTCGCTGTTCTGGCTTTGCAGAGGAAATAGGAAGGTGACAGACAAAGTGAGAGGCAAGGAATAGAAACTGAGCCTGAAAGACCACAGCAAACATGTATTCATGGGAATACAACTTTGCATTAGCGCTTATCTTGCATATCTCACATGTGTCACATTAGTGCTTGAGATAAAAAGTTTTCCATCTGGATTTTGACACCTAACTACATAGAGGGAATAACTAAGGAATGATGATATCAAGGAATGAGAAAACTATAATAGTGGGGTAAGTCAAAGCACACACACTGGTCTTCTTGTAGACACCACACCATGGAAATGGCAGGGGTCCACAATCCAACACTGAATGGTACTCAATAGAAACAGCTCAAGTCAGCAACAGATGGACAGAACCGGTCCACAATCTGTGAGGCAGTAGTCAGGATCCAGGTACATGGTGTGCAGATCAGAGCCAAAATCCCAGAAACTGACAGTAGAGGCAGAGAGCAGGCAGAGGTGATGATCACATTCAAGAAAATGGAATGCTCTAAAGCTGTGAAAAGGATTACGACAGACCATCAACCACCGAGTGGTGCAGAGCAGCTATGTCGTTTAGACCTCTTATCTGTGAGTAAACTCAGCAAAATCTTTTATGTGATCATTTGATTTGTTCCCGTTCACTTGTGTTTGCTCAAAAAAGCTAGAAGAAAACCTTTGAACATTGTGTTGCTAAAGCGTAGAAGTGCTATGCCTCAGCAGGGGCACATAGAGCTGTGACACTGTTAAGTTAAGTAGATTTTCACTGAATCCATTGTCTGTTGCTTTTATGAGCTCAGTGGAAGGAAACATATTGCAGATTGATAAACCTCTCAGCAGTGAATTACTAAATCATACAGTCAAAGTACACACACACACATACACCCACTAGCACACGCACACACAAACAGATAGAACAGTCTGATTTAGATGCAGTCCAGTACACATGCAAACCAAACAGGGACAGAAATGGTTCAGCAGGTAAGATGCTGCCTGCAGAGAGCAGGAACACTACAGTTAGTGAGCTCAGCAGACACTGAATACACTTCATTGACACATTACATAGTAATACAACATTTATTTGAGTCACCATAAGGCCAAGTTATCACACTAATAGTATTAATAATAACAACAACAACAACAACAACACTAGTAATAATAATAATAATAATAATAATAATAATAATACATTTAATTTACATCTTTGGATATCAAAGGGCAAAACCAAAAACAAAGCAAGCAAGTGTAATGGATACAAATAATTAAATATTAAATAAATGAATAAATAAAGAGATTAATACCAATGCCCAAGAAATGAACCAAAACTTTTGCTAAAATAAATGTCTTAATGCTTTTTTTAAAACAGTAAGTGGATTGTGGTTCCCTCAGCATGTCAGGGAGGGCATCCCATACACTGAAGGATGCCCTTCCTGACATCCCTCAGCGTATGGAGCGACAGAAGGCTCTATCTCCTCAAGAGTTTGTGGAGAAGCTTTGAGTGGGTGGAGTAGAGTGAGTGAGTTGTGTTTTGTAAGTTAAGCAGTTTTCTGATTACTTTTTTTTTTTTCATTTTTTTCTATCAAAATTCTGGAGGTTGTGGTACTACTTTAGAAATATTTGAAAAGAAATTTGCAATATTTTTTCCCCATTCAACCCTTCCAAAATCTACATGTATAAGAAAAACAATTAAAAAAACTTAAATATCTTTACTGAAACTTGACATAAAGTTAAGCAGCCGTGTAGAAGAAGTAAGAAGTACTGCCACCTCAGAAATAATCCACTTCAGTATTTTTGATCAATGGTGCTCAATTCTGGCTAAAGAGTTTTTGACAGCGAGTGAACTTTAAACACAAGAAAACTCCATTACACTTTCAGAAATTTGAAAGTGTAATGGATTTGAAATGAGCTTACATTACATTTCCAAAACCCAAATGTATTCTGGAATAATGCAAGAGATGAATCAACTCATATCCAGTTGGATGACACTGTGATCAACAACAACTACCACATGTTCGCCTGCATGAAGGCAATTTGCCTACCTTAGTCAAATCAAAGATCAATAAGTGAAGGTATTTATGCTTGATTTTATGTGTGTAAATTCTAATGGTAGCTCAGTGGCAGCATGAAAACGTGTTGCAGTAACTGCAGTATTTACATTTAATCACCTTTTTATGCTGATAGTTATTTTGAAGCATTTTCCTGAAGGCAGATTTTCAAAAGCTTTTATTATTTAAATCATTACTCAGTCACTTTTGCACAAACAAAATGTGTCCGACACAACTTCACATTCACATCCAAAGAGACTTTGATAACTTTGATTCTTGCAAATAATGTTACAGGTCTGATGTAGGTTTGCTCTACTTCTGCATGGGGTTGGAGCCGGCGTCATGTCAATTGTGAAACATGCTGATGACAGCACTATGTGGTGGGGATGATTTCTTCAGGCGGCATAGGGAAGCTGGTCAGATGGATGGAGCTAACATTATGTTTGATGGTTACAGATTCTCTTAATCCAGTCTGACTAAAAGTAAAACAGACAGACAATGATTGATGGCAGACAACAACCACCCTTATCTCCTTTTAAATGCTGCTAAAAAGTAAGGTTTATGACTCTGCAAACTTTAGCATAGTATCTATTACGTCTTCTACAATTCAATTATAGGAACAGTGGTCCCTATTGTGGTAGCTGCTGTGACTGTGAATATTTTCTAACTCTGTCAAGCTGTCTTATATCACTTGTGTGTTGAAAGGCCAGCAGTTCAACTGTAGAAATGTTAATCATGGTGTCATTTCTGAGAAACACACTGGGGCTCTCCTCTATTGACACTAAATTAATAGAAAGACATATGGAGTCAATTTGGCCCCAATCCTCTGTGATACACAAACACTCACACACACAAAGCAGGCGGGCCCCTGGGAAAAGCTCAGGCTTTCCCTTAAAATCAACTCATTCACATTGCACCTGACTTCAATTAACTCCCACTGTAACAGGATTCTGTTGTTGTCAACAGAGCCGACTGAAACAACGGTCCAGGTCCTCCATGGCAACGCAGACAGGTGACGTCAGGAAAGCATCATTTTAGCTGTACCTTGCACCATTTTAAATACTGATTTTTTATGTATCCAGACTGTGATAGTTATTTGTTTGTATTAGAGAAGAAAGCCGATACTCAGAAGTTCTGTCTAACCCTTAGAGCGCTAGGTTGGCGACTATTAGAAAGACTCCCGTCTGCTGATCAGTTTATTTCATTATTAAAGCCAGCT
Organism: Brachyrhaphis roseni; assembly: GCA_903066815.1. Taxonomy (NCBI): domain Eukaryota; kingdom Metazoa; phylum Chordata; class Actinopteri; order Cyprinodontiformes; family Poeciliidae; genus Brachyrhaphis; species Brachyrhaphis roseni. The sequence goes on from CAEFZY010051600.1 coordinate 10,323, forward strand.
ATAGCTGTGTTTCAACTGATTTATTTTGTTCAACTTTAGAACAAGCCAATGTCCTGATTCTATAAGTGATTGAAACTTAGACTTAAAATTAAATGCATTCATAAAATCCACTAAAAATCTGTAAACAGCAAACAAATCCAGAAAGCAAATACCAATGCCCAGACAACTGAATTTGATTAGTATTCTAAACTAATTTCAGGCTTTTTTCAGTAATGATATTTTAGTAATAATGTCAAAGTGCACAAATTAAGAGAAAAGTGGTGAATATAATGAGGTATTTACATAACTGTTTGGTACTGACAGACTGAAACTCACATTTTAATCTAATCTGTTGTTAATCAATAAAATTATTCAGGATGTAAGCTGTCACCAATATTTTTTCTCGATTATCATCAGAGCTGATGTTTAGATTGTCCCATAAGACAAATGTGAGTTCCCATCAGATTCACTACACAGAACCTCACATGGAAAGGATGCAGAGCTTATTTAATGTCACCAAGGCAGATGAAGTACAGAGTTTAGCTTGTATAAAAACCTGAACAAAATATTTTAAAAATTGTTTGACTTATACATTGGTTGAGCAAAACTGTCTATCCTTACAAATAGTTCACGTAGGACATTACTGAACTGGAGGTCAAAGAGTTCAGAGTTTGAAGCTGGCAACTGCTTTGCTTTTTTTATTTGCTCATTATCCTTTATTCTTTTTTTTGTTGTTGTTTTTGCTCCATATTATATCTTGGCGACATTTAAACTTCCAGTAATGTCTGAAAGCAGTTCCATATAGACTCTTTTAAATCAATCATCTAGACATCTATGAACTATTTAGATGGTGATTAGACATTTTCAGCTGAAAAATGTTCACTGCATGTAGGGAATTTCTTGATTCTACAGTTCAGTCAGTAATTGGCCCTAGAAGTGGTTACTGAAAATTAACCAAATTGTAGTGCATTTCAGTCACTGGTATCAAGGATCTCACCTTTTGCTGCTGACATCACTCAAAAATACAAAGGCCTTTGTTTCAAACAGAGTAGTCCAAAGATCTGCCTTTTTATTCATGACTGATGGCAGGACAGTCAGATTGTGGCATCACTGGCTCTCATTAGGAAATGTCTCTAGTCTGTTCAGGTAAACGACGCCTTGTGTTGTTTTTGTTTTTGAGTTCTAAAAAATGAACTCCATGAATTGGTGAACTAAATAAATGGAGCTATGCCCTAATTAATTAATAAATTTACTAATTAATTAAGAAGAATTTCAAACATTGCACACTTTATTAAGTTTAACTTAATTATTTTACTTGTTAAAGTCACAAAAATCATATTTTTGTGATGCAATGTTGCAGCACTGAGTGAATTCAACAACCCAATCTGTTTCTTTGCAAAGTCCAGTATCGTATTGTGTTAAGAAGACATTGCACATGCTCAGAAGCTCAAAAATTTCACTGTCTATGAATATCTTCATAGAAAGTTAGAAAGTAACTTTCTATGAAAAAGTTACTTTCTAACTTTTTCTATGAAGTTAGAAAGTTACTTTCTAACTTTCTTCATAGAGAGTTAGAAAGTAACTTTCTATGAAGATATTTTTGGTGTAATAGTATTTGGGGCTTGTAACTGAGAAGTTGTAGAGAAAAATCCTAGAGGAGTTTTGTAACGGTCATATTGAACCCTTGGATCAGGAATGAGATGTCATTTAAACTCATATGTGAGTCATGGCAGGTGAGTGAATACTTTTGCATCAATCAATGCATCTCATTACCCCAAGAACTGCATCTTCACGGTGAAATGGGGTGGTGGCAGTGTCATGCTGTGGGAATGTTTTTCTAGTAGCAAGGACTGGGGAACTGGTTCAATTCTAGAGGAAGATGGATGCTGCTAAACACAAATCTTGAGCAAAACCTGTTTCAGTCTGTCAGTGATTTGAGACTTGGATGGAAGTTCACCTTCCAACAGTACAATGACCCAAAACATTCTGCTAAAGCCACACTTCAATGGTTTGGGGAAAAGTGTGCAAATGTAATGGAATAGTCTAATCTAATCAATTAATTTTGGATTTTACACCATACAGTGCCTTGCGAAAGTATTCACCTCCCTCATCACTCCTGATTAATCTGTTGAGACAGATTCCCATTATTTATTTATTTACTTTGATTATTTATATTGACTTTATTTCTCTCTTTCATGCCCTTGAGATAATAAACAGCTTATGAACAGCAGTCCAATCTGCCAACACCCTCCTACTGTACTAAAGTAATGTCACACTTGCTAATGTCATCCACTTATGACATTAGCAAGTGAATTGATGGGCTGGAGAGTTGAGCTTCAGATATTCCATAGCACCTGCTTAAATTAGAAATAATCAGTCTGACATTCAACAGAAATCTGCAACACAAAGGCAATAGCAGTACATTATGACAATGGCAATTCATAAAGCACTGCTTAAGGCAGTATAGAAGACCCAGAACTTGGGTCTATTAAGAACCACCACAAAGATAATAATAATAGTTACATTTTCCTATGTACTGGATGTAGTTTAGGTGGAAACATACCTGTAATCTGAACAAATTAAATAAATGTATGCAAGTTGGGGAACCTTCTGGCTCTAGCCCAGGGCACCATGTCCTCCCAGAAGAATAAGGCTCCCTGGGCTGAAGCTGAGCATTGACAACATCCAAATCAAAAACTAAATTCAAGAATGCACTCACTGTTTTGCATCATGGAGGCAACACCAGTCTCCCAGCTGGGTTGACTTCTGTAATCTGTACAAACAGACAAATCATATTTTGCTGGGTTAAACACATTTGTGTATAATCAAGTCCTCATTCAAAACACCTTAATTATGCAGAAAAGCAAAGCAGAAAGAAAGAAAGAAAGGTTTAAATATTACTAATTATAATTTTCATTTGTTTTTTTAGAAAGGAAGGTTCACTGCAGGACAGAAATCAAACACGTGAAAAACTTACTATAGCATAAATATTTCCTCATGCAGTGTCACTTTATTCACAGTTTATACAGTATGAGTCTATTAAGACTATCATATGAGCAGATTGTCCAATTATGGGGCATTGAACATACATGCTCAGGATGAGGGATTGTTCATGCAGACGGAGTGAATGATGCAAGTCAATGACTTGATCTAATTTGAGGTTTTCCTTAGATAGAAAACAATTTGAATAAGAAGATAAAATAACAGCATTTAAAAAAAAAAATAGGACCGATTGGAATATGCGTAATTGACTTGGAATCTGTCTGTATGATGGGTTTGAATTTATTTATTTATTTATTTATTTATTTATTTATTTATTTATTTATCCATCCATCCATCCATTTTCTAACACCCTTGTCTGGAGGTGCTGGTGTCTATCTCCAATTAACCTGACAGTCATGTTTTGGGACTGTGAGAGGAAGCTGGAGAACCTGGAGAGAACCACACATGCACAGGGAGAACATGCAAACTCCATGCAGAAAAACCCAGGCCAGGAATCGAACCCAGGTCCCTTTTGCTGCAAGGCAACAGTGCTACCAACTGTGCCACTGTGCAGCCTTGTTTATTTATTTATGTATTTATGTATTTTTGCTTTTCTTTGTTTTAATCTGCCTCATGACATTTATTGCCACAATATAAATAAAATGAACTGCATTAAACTGTACCAAACCACTGAAGAAACTCTAAATACCTTTGATATTCTCAAATGCTTCTGAGAAGCATTTGAGAATGCTTCTCAAATAATGAAATTTTAGGCAATTTCATTATCACAACTTTTCGGGAACAGTTTGGCAATTATCCCTTCATGTTCCACCAACCAGAAAAATCAAAGAAGGAATGGATAAGTGATGTTGGTATGGAAGAACATATCTGACTTGCTCAGAGTCCTAACCTCAACCCAACAGAATATCTTAGGGAAAAGTTGGAGTACTAACTATGAGCCAGACCTTAGTGTCTTAATGCAGCCAACATTAATGTCTGACTTTACAAATGTGCTTCTGAAAACACACCCAAGTCTTCTGGAAAGCCTCTATAAGAGCTGAAACTGTCATAGATATAAAGGGGGACAACCTCATATTTAAAACCATGGATTAAGAATGGAATGTCACTCAAAAGTTCATATGTGTTTAACTGCAGATGAGTACTGTACAATAATACATCTAAAACATATTATTTTATACACCTCCTTTCAATGTTGCATTATGTAAGATTTTATTTTCCAACCTTTATTTTTCTGTTAGGCAACAACACCAAAGAAAAAGATCAAAAAAGTAAGAAAATTTTTAAAATGATGAGAAATGTCCTGGCAGAACAATATCTACTAAAATAAATAGAAACAAATCAAATGTCTGGCTTTCTAGTCATGCTGATGTTTTAAAAATGTATTGTTTCAAATCTGCTACCGTGAAATTCTTTGAGATGCTGTCATGGCTGGAGTTTTTTTCTGGAGTACTGCTGAGGACTGTCAATCAGCTGGATGAAAGAAACACTCCCGTACCTTCACAGTTTTTATCAGAAAAACTAAATCTACTGTTTGGTTGGATTACAACCCAGGATGTGGAAGCTTAAACAGAACCATTATTATTATAATCCTACTTTAAAACTACAGATTGCAGTAGTGAGCAGCATGTCTGTTGAGCAGCTGACTGCAGCTTTATGACCTGAGCAGACAGCCTCACTAATTAATTGGTTATTATGAGCTTGTTAGGCTCCCAGGACTCTGTGCAGGGCAGAGTGATAACAAGGTAACATATTCTTTATTGTAAGCACCTGAAGATCACTAAGTAATATATCAAATGATAATTTGTATCTATACTTTAGTCTGTGTAAATCAAAATATTAAATAAATGTGATAAAAACAACATAACTGTGATTGTAATCTGGGCAGTTTATTCTGAACTCCATCTGTACAAAACAAACACATTATGTCTTAGAAACTGTTCCCTAAATTGATAAAACACTGGATGGTTGCAGCTTTTTTTAAAACTCAGATGAGTGACTGATAACAATTGAGTAATTTTAGTTTCTCTTCTTTAACAATATATTAGCAAAATCAATTGTTAGAATTGGATCAATAAAGTGATGTAGCAATTTGCAGATTTAATCTGGGTGGATTTCAGTTAATACTACTAAACAGAATTAATGCAAGTTTCACAGCTAACAGCAACTTAAACAACAAGTTCAATTCCAATCTATTTTTAAATTGTATTTAAAGAATGCAAATCATGAAGACTATTTCTAGCTTGTTTAAAAGAACAAAGTGAGTTTGTGTTTTACCAAATGCATTTTATTAAGATGATACATAGCCTACATGATATCTCAGCAAATGCAGCTAAGATGTGTGATATTCACTGGCAAATCCTCAGGCTGAAGAATCTGGGCTGGACAGCAGGTTTGACTTGAGACTGTAAATGGGCAAAACCTGTGTAGTGCTGTTCACACTGTGCACTCAAAGCACTGGTGCCACTTTCACTCAGCCACATTCAAACATGCACACATTTATATACAGATCAGTAGGAACTGGGGGACAAGTGCTTTGCTCAGAGGCACATCATCAAGTGGCAGAGAAAAAGCTGGAACCAGACCCACAACCTGCTGACTCTACTGTGACTGTTTGACTAACCATCACTACTTCAGCAACACCAAAAATTACTCAACTACAAGTTCTTCATTTTTACTATGTTGATCATTTCATTCATAACTGATATGAACAGATGAGCCTCATGTTTCTCTGCTGCAGCCACTAAAGAACTAGTGAGAATATTATTGGTCTGAACCAAGATCTTTGGTTAAATACCAAAGATCTTGGTATTTACAAACCCCCTCCTCTTTACTATCTCCCACACACACATATACGTGCGCACACACAAATAATTTACTTTATTTTCAATTTACCAGAATTGTATAGAGTTTCATCATAGCAGATTATTCCATTTCAAAACTAATACTTCACAATTAAATTCAAGTAAAAATGTTGATTCCCTTTTAAATATATTTTTTACAGTATAATTCCATTTTATTTTTTTAAGGTGGTTTTAAAAAAACAATACCTGGCCGGGAGAAAAGATGAAAATGAATCTAAATCTTTCACATTTGCTTAATGGATTGCAGTACTCGAGTAGATTAATGCGCACTTTAGTTTTTTTTCATAAGATTAAGATATGTATTTGAAAATGTGTCAAAAAATAGTGTAATAAAAGGACGGTCATGAAAATCTTATCAAATGTGACTTCCAGACTCAAAATAACTTTTATTGACAGTTATTATCCTGTTTTCCTACATCGCCTAAAGTGACATCAGAAGACTTTAAAATATTTTAGATTCTTCTTGTTTTCCATTCGTCGTCAGAAACAGCAGGTTGTTGTTTGGGAGGCATGTTGAGCAGAGATGCTGGGAGCACACGGCACTTTTTCATTCTGCTGCCTAGAAGCAGAGGCTTTTCTGATTTAGGGAGAAAAAAAGTTTACGAAGAAAAGCCTCAAGCGTCTCTTTATCTGAGGCTTCAGTCATTAACAACATAATGAAGGAGACGGAGCTCCACAGAGGAGCAGGCCGGCTGCGGGGACCTGGTTCCCGCTGGAACACGGCGCTTTTCTCCCTGTGAAAGGGGGACAAAGAGGCGAAGGAGCGGAGCCGCGGCTCGGCTCGGCTCGGTAAATAGCCTGCGGCCGGCCGGCCTTTGTGCCTCGTTAGGAGCTGCGGCTCGTGTAAAGAGAGAAAGTGGCACAAAACCGCAGCGGGGAGCCGAATGTCTGCAGTTCAACTAACGTAAAGGAGGTCAGGGAGCACAACCATGATGATCTGAAAGATTCTGTGAGCCGCGATCAGAAAGGACGAGAATAATAATAATAATAATAATAATAATAATAATAATAATAATAATAATAATAATAATAATAATAATAATAATAATAAATTATTTTAAAATTTAAAGGTCTTTTATTGGCCCAAAGCAGTCAGACTTGCTACAACTGATTCATCAAAGTAATTTTGTGTATTTATTTGCTATTTTTATTTGGTTATTGTATTAAATACATTTTTCTGTTCTCATAATGAAAACCTAAATGGACATCAGGTTGCTGTGATTCATTCAGTTTCAGGAAAGAGAAGATTGTGGGATAAATCCAAGGCAGTTGTAAGTTTTTAGATAATCAGATTTTCTGTTACATCAAATTAGAATAAACATTATCCAGAAAATATTCTAATGAAGCAATTTGTAGTTTTTTTTTTTAGCTACAAATGGCTGCGAACTTTTTTTTTAATTCACCAAAGTAAACAGCTGATTTTATCCTGTCGCGCTTTGCATAGAAAGTCTAGCAGGAAGTTCAAACTAAAACTGGCTGCTGTTCTAGTGACAACTCTGAAAACGAAATAAATGTTGGTAAATAAGATTTAAAAAAACGAACAAATAAAAAAAGACTCACGCTTTTGCTTTTTTCAATAACTAATTATTACTTTCTGAAAGGCCTTTTTTCAAGTCATTAACTTTAATGACTCGCTTATGTCTTTAAAAAAAAATCTACTTTGATGTTCATTTAATCACATCAGATAACGGAGGTTTAAACCTGATATTACAGCCAGAAGTTGGAAGCTGCTGTTTCTGCATTAGCCGAACAGAATGAACTGTTCATTTTCTTATTCATATTTATTTCTGTGCTCTTCATCACACAGTCACTTCAGAATGCTACAGATGAACTTACTGATGTCCATAAAGACTTTGTCTCAGAGCAGACTGCTTCTCTACCTGGAAGAGTTTCACTTCCTGGAGTCCAAATCAAGTCGGACTTCAGAGAATAACTCGATGTTTTAGTGGATCTCTGGATCACTAAAATACAGACTCACTACAGTTGATTTTGGATGCGCACAGAGAGTCTCGATTGATCTTCTACAATCTGCTAGAGGAACAGCTGACTGCAGACATTCTGCAACAAGATGATCAACTTGTAGTTAAAGTAACCTGTAGGGAGGCTTTGCGCGTTTTTATTTCCATAAATAAAGGAAAACTCCAGAGTTGCAACAATTTGTTGGGAGTTTAAAACGTTTCATTTCTAAAGTGAGGTTGACTCAGTCGGTAGGAAAACAAAAGTCAATTTTACAAGCAGAATGACAGTTAAATTTTTATGTAAGACTGAAAAATATACATTTTCTTACTATTTTTAGTACGTTACAAAAAAAAATCCAGTAACTTTCCTATTAAAAAACCAAAACACATGGAATATTGGTAATATTGGGATAATGTCTGATGTGTTTAACGCAGTTGGGTTCACGGTGCTTTAAATGACATTAATGATAAAAATAAAACTGTGCCTCTTTTCTTGAGGATTGCTACATTTATTTGGTCATATTTGTTAGGTGAGTTTTCCATGCGCGGCTCGTCCAGGACTGCAGATTAACTCCGACCCGGTTCGGTCCTGCAAACTACCGGTGGTCACTTCACTGATGGATCTGAGGCCCGTTTCGGTAAAACTCGGCCCGTCAGACCGGGTCTGGACGAAACTCTGGACAACCGGAATGGTTGATGACAAAATGTGATTCTTCAGAAAATATCCAACAGCGTCGAGATTCTTCCTTTCTTTTCTTCTTCCTTTCATTGATTCATTCTTTCTTTCATTTGCTTTCTTTCCTTCTATCTTTCTTCCTTGTTTTCTTTTTTCTTTTTTGCTATGAGCAATTAAGATTAACAAATAAGCATTTCTGGCTTTATTTCACGTTCCTAAACAAGTTGTTTTACTCTCCTGTGAGACTGAACTGTTCAACTCCAGGCTGACTGCAGAAGTGATGGAGGGACTCCACATAGACACAGACTAAGAACAGACGCGAAGCTTACCTTTCTGAGGCATGCTGCAGAGAAGTAAACTTTTGCTGCGCTCAGTATTTCAGAAGTTCCTGCCGTTTATTCTTTCCTCCAATTAGTTTCTCCTTGACTGGAGAGACAAGTACAGAAAGAGACAGAGTCGGTCCTCTGAGGAGGAGGGACAAGAAAAGGGAGTGAAGGACGGAAAGCAAGTGGGCGGGCAGAGGGGGCTGAACAGAGGAGTAGAGTGGGGGTGGAGGGGTGGAGAACAGAGGGCTGTGTCTGTGCACTGCAAAACATTTGAGCGGCATGTAGTTGTGTTTATTATCTTCTACCGTTTAAGTCAAATAAATTAAGCGAGTTTTAGATTTTGAACTTATGTAAGTTTGTGAAAAATAAACCTTCAGCAGTGAGTTGTGATAACTTTTTTGTGAATTTTGTCAAACCTCCAAGAGTTGAATAAATTAAAGTTTTAGGTTAGCACTTCAAAACTTGAAAGAAAAAGACAGGAGTTCCCAGTGTGCTTTGCGGCATGTTGCCTGTGTTGCACTGTGAGTGAGATGAAAGCGTGTTACATTGATCTGAATGGTGTGTGTTTAATGAGGCAAATGAATATTTTAATGCATCTGACAGTTTGCAATGTTTGACTATAATGTCCTGTTCATACTAAATGTTTAGGAGTAAAATTCTCTGTGATGTTAAATGAAATCCATTGTCAGATCAGAAATTTTCTTCATGCGATTTGAAAAAGAATTAAAGTTATTCTAATGTAAGATATTTATTCCAACTTGATATTTTGAGTAAAAATAAACAGAGAAATTTGTGCTCTTTAACTAGGTGAGGGTGTTTTTTCTTGCATAGTGAAATAATTATTTGGTTAAAATGGCAGCATTAAGTTAAAATTCACAATTCTAAATTGGTGAAAATGTTTAGACAACTTGTCTCTTGTTAAATCAACTTCATGAACTTTAATTTCTGAGCTAAACCAATGCAATTTTCTTGTTGACTTAAATTTCATTTTTAAGGCAGCAGGTGGACTTTCATCTTTAAATTAAACCATCCTCAAATCTTTTAAAGTGTTCATACTTGTTTAGCTATTCTTCTTAAGAACACTTCTGGCATATTAACTAATCTACTGAAGACCAATGGGCCTTAAGGGGACCAAAGTCTGGTCCTAATATTGTGGACCCTCTTGTTTAGAGTCAGGGTTAGGTTTAGAGGTGAGGTATGAATTAAGATGGAAGGGTTACAAGTAAACCAGTTATGGTTAGGTTAAGGGACAATGTCTGGGTTAGACATAAATACTGTTATTAAAATGAATGGATGTCAATGCAAAGTCCTATGGGTAGAAATACAAGCGTGTGTGGGGGTGTATATGCGTGTGTGTACAATGTATTTATAATATCTTATGGGGACCATTTTCTGGACACATTGTGATGCTGCGGAGATCCATTGCTCCTTGTGGGGACCAAAGCCTGGGCACCATAAGAAAATTGGTGGTTTTGGGTCAGATGAACAGAGGCAATGTAAGGTTTATTCAAGCTCATTAATTCTTTATGCACTACCACTGGTTTGAGGATGTAAGTTAGAGCCGAGGGCAAGATTTGGCCCAAGACCATTTCTGAACACTTTCCAGACTCTGGAGGTGAATTGGGGACCACTGTTTGAGAGGATCTCAAGGGGAATGCAATGTAACCAGAAAACAATGCTTGACAGTTGTGCTGTTTCAAGAGCTGAAGTGAGTTTTCTGAGAAGAACGAGGTGAAACACTTGAAAGAAACTGGTAAGGATAAAGGTTAACCCTTGGATGTGGGCATAGTAGTATTGAAATTTAAGGTAACCTCTTACCAGGAATAGCAAGAGGTTGAAGAAAACCACTGGGTGGCTGATGGTGAACATTGTTTCTGGCACAAGTAGAACATAGAATAAGATATTATTTTATGTCTTTCTACTGCCACCAGAACTTCTGTCTGATCAGAGTTACTTTGCTGTCCATGCTGATATTTATGAGTTTCAACAAGATAGCAAGCCCAACTCTGGCTCAGTGAATCCTAATTGTAGTTTTGTGGATTTATTACGCATTGTTGTCATTGTCTTCAATACATGGTGAAACTGAAAATAAAGAGAAAATATGCCATTACCAATCTCTGAATATTATTATGTAACCTCTGAGTAAATGCTAATGGCAGCTTAACTGAATAGTAATGGCTGTTAAATATAACTCACATCATGTAAACTATAACTAATTGTATACAGAAGAATCATACTGCAACAAGTAAACAGTAAATCTGAGTCACAGCTGAGTCTGAAAAAACTGAGTGAAACAGCACCATCTGCTGGTAGAAACGATTAGGTTGCACAACATATCTAGTATTTTTCACCTAACCTTACTAGCTCAATAGCTTACTTTTAGCACATAGTAAAATCATCAAAAAAATAAATAAGGTTATATACATGTGTGGATTCTGCAGAAGTTGCATAAAGGTTAATTTTTTTTTTTTTTTACACATCAGAATGTACTTCTTCTCTCTTTGTGGCCTGTGAGTCTCAGACTCAGCACTTTTTGTTCTATTGTAGTTTTTGTGATATAAAAAATGTCTAAAAAAAAATACTTCTTAAATAAATTTAATAAAATGAGAGGCAGAACACTCACCTGACCTTATTCTAACTATAAACCTCTACACTCAGTCTGTTGGAAAAAGAACAACTTTTGTAATTGCTGTCAACAACAATAATCCATAGGTCATTTGTTTTGTGAAGCATGAAAGTCCTTGAGGAGCACAATATCTCCCTCCTTGTTTTGTTCCACTTCTTTGGAGTTTGTAAAGTGGGAAGATATTCCAGGCGCCAGCAGCACTGAAACTTGTTGCCGAAGGCCTGTACTTGTGTCCACTGTTTACTATAGAAATCCTTGGGGTGGAGAATCACAAACACCCCAAAGTAGGGCTGTCACCCAGAAAGTAGGGGACAGCCCTACTAAAAGTGCATTGTGTGCCAATATGCACTTTTCTGACTGCATTGTGAAAGTAGGGGACAGCCTTACTTTCTGAGAGAGGATAGACAAAAGACATCATGGCTGAGCTGTTCCTCCACTGGATGCCACTGTAAGATGATTTACTTTTTGGACTTTAATTAATGTGGTTACATACAAGGTCAATTATTTCTTAAAGTTTATGTATAGCTAAGGAATTGTGCTGTGCCTTTAAGAGAAGCAGTTTCCTTCTTCTTCTGGTATGATGAACTCAGCAGACTCCCAGCTCCACTAGTTGTTTATTAATTGCTGCTGTCATTTGTCTGGTAGAGCTGAGTAGGGAAGGCACAGGGCAAGAGACCTCTGTGAAGAAGAAGCTCGGAGAAGCATTATGGAAATAACAGTGTTTTGGGAGAGCAAGCACATAGGCACCCTCAAATGGATTTCTGCCACTAGAATTCCAAAGATACTACTCTACTGCATGATATGAAGCTCAAAAGTTTAGATCTTTACATAATACCTACCATCTAAAGCACGGATGGCGAACAAGTTCAGCATTAAGAGCCATACAAAACTCATCATCGCTGTAAAGAGCCACACAACAATTTCAAGATTAGCTATTTCAACATTACCTGCTGAAATAGTTTTCTTCTTTGTCCCTACGGCTTTAGTGAGGCACCTGACGGTGTTTTTTGTTTTTTTACAAGTGTCATTAGATTTGATTCGTACTAATATATAAATACTAAAAGCAAGTCCTTCACATGTGTGTCAGTGAAAAGTCATTCACAGACAAACATAAAACTTTTGAGCTCTGTCTGCCAAACCTTGTGGATGTGATGTCTCACGCAGGACATTTTTGTCATTGTGGTGACAATGACAAAATGTCACCGTTTGTATATACCGTTTGTATTTTACACTGTAGTTTAAACATTTTTCAATATCCCCAAGATTATCACTGGCCCCCTTTTAGCTCTCTTTAAAAACGTCCTGGATTCACCCCTGCTCAACAGGAACAGGGGTAAATTTAATAAACATATACAAATATATTCAAGCATTAATACAAATTAAACCTCACTCAAATATTATTTAACAGATTAGTTTCTATTTGTTTTAATTTTCTTACTTTTATTTTTACGTTAAAAAAATCGCTCCATATCTGAAATCCATGAACCTGCCACTCTGAGCATCACCGCGATGCGCACAGCTTTGATTGTGTTCATGTGAGAACTGGTTTTGTCTTTATCCTCAGTGGCATCAGGACCTGCTGCGCAAAATATGACTTGCTTCTATCTTATCAATAAGCTGCAGCAGCAGCAACTGCAGCAGCAGCAGTAGCAGCAGCTTGCTCTGCTTCACTTCCACATCTGCGCCACAATTTCCTGAGCTTGTATGTGATGCAAAGTGCACCGACATGAAATTATGCAGCCGACAAAAATACCTGTTGAGGAAAGCTGCTACCATGGAAGCAGATTTTATTCTTAAATGATTGAGCTTCTGTCTCTCACCTAAAGTCTCTCCTCTTAGACTAACAATTTTGGACTTTGGAAAAATTGTATTGGTGTTAAGTATCTGTATGTCTAAATATGTTGTAAAACTTTGGGATGAAAATGATGGCAATAATCTGGATTTTAACAATTCATTTTATTTCAAACATACTTTATTAATTATGACAGACTGGTGACCTGTCCAGGGTGACCCCGCCTCTCTCCCGGAATGTTAGCTGGAGATAGACACCAGCACCTCCTGACCCCACTAGGGACAAGGCTGTTAGAAAATGAATGGATGGATACTTTATTAATTCTAAAAACAAATGTTGTAGTAATTCATGATATATAAATATTCTTCTGAGTTGTTGTAAGAGTTGGTGGGATCTCCTGTAGTAGTGTAACAGGATTGAAGCTTCATTAGACCACTGGACCCTATATGGAAATACAAGTAGCAATTTAGACACCCTACAGGCATCATTGACGTCAATCTTTATGAGTGGTTACTAAAACAGGAACAGCTGGAAAAGGATTTCTAAACAGGACCACCTGACTGTCACATGACTTGTAGAAAAAGAATCATCACTGTCATGGACAGCAGATCGTTGGCCCTGCAATTGCTGTTGCTGTCAGAGGTCTGATGCATTTCTGTAAATGAGGGGGGATTAATGCTGTGCTTTTCACTCATTTATAGTTGCTCAAAGCAAAGACAGCAACCACTTGACCCCGGCTGACAAAAACACTTATCAATACTACACTACACTAACTCATTATAGATCTGTACTCCTCCTCCATATCTTCCCCTCTTTAACCTCTTGTTTTTCTATCTGCTTCTGTCGCCTCTACTGCACCTTTCCCCTTCCAACTATTTCTTCAGTTCTAACTTCCTCTATTTCTTCCTTTATTTCTTACGCATCTCCTCTTTAGGTCTCACAACCACATATTTGACGCTGGCAGTTTGCAGGTAATTATAGGTAATCATCTAAACGGACAGTAATTACTTGGGGAGGAAGAGTGCATTTGCCTTCGATTTATCTGTGCTATATTTTCAATTGATGCTTTGAATTTGACTTGCTTTGGACAGTCCTTAATTTAGCAACATTGTACTTAATAGCTGTGCTCGCTCTCACTCTCTGACTCTCTGTCATGCACACAGTGACCAGCTTTCAACCTTAAATTCTTTCTTGAACAATTTATTTATGTTAAGAGAAGCACAAGTTTGGAGCGTAAAGCTTGAGTTTCTATCAAATAGCTTCACCCACTAAAACACCATCACACAAAGGAGAGATGTAACTATCCACCAGCGATACTACTATAACATCAGAAGTAGTGGTGTGCACAGACGTTAGGTGCTCAAGAGCAGTGTAAGATTTATTATAGACACAGATTGTACATTATGTATTTTTACCTTCAGCAAATCAATAGGCATAAGTGTCTAATGTCAATTTTTAACATAAAAAATCAACTCAAAACATAGATGCATTTTAAGTGCATTTTCAAAATTTTTATGACTAATAAAACAGCTAAATTATTATAGATTGACTAGAAGATAAAATATGACTCACAATCTGCGTTTAAGCTGAACTTTGTGTCGAATTTGAAATTTACTTTGCCCCTTTTTTGCTCTTTTTATATTATGAGCTTCATGTATTTGTCTTGAGTACATCATTCTGTAATTTCATCACAAAATATCATCTGCACTACATATCCTTATTGTGACCCGGGTGTAAATTCTAGTTTCCATCCCCTCAGTTTCTCTGGTTCTTCCACTCTCTAACTCCTCTATCTCTCTATCAAATATCGCAATATTTCTAATATAACATCACTAACTCACAAGACTACTGAAGAGCCAATTGCTGTTAAGTATTAGGGTCAGATAGGTTACCTCAGCCTATCAGGTATATTAGCTGGAAGTATGAAAGATTAGGATGTGTTGGGAGGAGCAGAGCTGCATGTCAGTTAACCGTTGTGTAATTTTTCTCCTTAATTCTGTACGATGCTGACATAAAAGTGATGAACAATTTTGTCCCCACTCTGATCTGACTTTTGTCAGCCCATGAACTGCACCAAGCACTTTTAAATTTAACTTGCTTGGGACCTCTAACCAACCCCAGCTTGGAGTGAATGAACTGAAGGGTGTGGGTTCATTAATTATGGAACTGTGGTATTGACAAATTAATAACAAAGCAACATGGGCAATTGTTTTATTTAAAAATAAAAATAAAAACAAAAACAAAAAAGACAACAACTTTAGATTATGGCATATTTACAATTTAGTGCATTTTCTGGCCAAGTCATCTGTAAATTCAACCTGGAGACACTAAAACAAAAAAAAAGCATGAATGAATTAAACCTTCGGTGAGGGATGCTGTCAGGCTGAAGAAGGAGTCCTACCGGGCCTTTTTGGCCTGTGGGACTCCGGAAGCAG
>CAEFZY010051608.1:0-12021 GCA_903066815.1 Brachyrhaphis roseni
CACTCACACCTAGGGACAATTTAGAGTGACCAATTAACCTGACAGTCATGTTTTTGGACTGTGGGAGGAAGCCGGAGTACCCGGAGAGAACCCACCATGCACAGGGAGAACATGCAAACTCCATGCAGAAAGACCCTGGGCCGGGAATCGAACCCAGAACCTTCTTGCTGCAAGGCAACAGTGCTACCAACTGCGCCACTGTGCAGCCCTTCTTTTTTTTTTTTAATTAATGTTGCAATTTTTTCCCCAAACTGCACTATGTTTGAATAATCACTAGCTGACAAGCATCTTGTAAATTAAAAAATAAATAAATAAATATATATATATATATACATATATATATATATATATATATAAAACAAAAAAAACAGGACTGACAGCTTCCATTTGTATTATCAGACAATATTCATTGGTTTATTTTATCCTCCTTACATGACTAAAGTTTTGATTACGTTTACAGATGAGTGTGTATGCATGTTGATTGTTTCATATTAAGCAATATATTTGAATGGCAGGTCAGCATCAATGACTTAGATGTGACCCTGCTCCAAAAACATCTGATTTAGCTTCTCAGCTCTACAAGACCTGATTATGTTAGTAAGTTTTGTTCAAATAGGAAAACATTTAACAAATGTAGGAAACAAGCCCTCAAGGACAAGATCTGCCCTTCTTGGACCCACTCAGTGCATAGCAATTTATTTCACTGACAAACATAGTTAAAGTTTAATTCTTCATTTCTGCATAAAACTTCCTTAAGAAGAGCAAAGAAACAGACAAGAAGTAACAAATCTTTAAAGAAGCCTTTTGTAGTTGCTTCAGGGTTTATGCAGCTTATCTGCTTTAAGATGTACACAGGCTGGACAAACCTGCACAATAAAATTACTGAGTGCTACATTTTTACAAGGAGGAACATTGTAAATCTCATCTGGCAAATATTTTATAGGGTTTGTTTGAAAAACACGTCTTGGTACTCAGTCAAGACTCCTTCTGATGCAACAGTATTTTCCCCACAGACGTTTTCTTCCAGAAAACCGTAAAACCTTTCCACAGTTCCGGCTGTTTGAGAGGTTATAAACACAACAGGGCCACAAACACCACAATTTCCTGACTATAAGCTACGACTTTTTTTTTTTTTTTTTTTTACACGCATCTAATACAACGTGGTGAAGAGGGAAACAAAAGCTCAAGGGCAAATTTCCCTCAAAGCAAAAGTGACATTGAGAGCGAAAACAAAAGAGAGACTGTGAAGACGTGTGCGAGGCTGTTCAATTCGAACACTGAGGAAGATGACTTCAGTGGTTTTAGTGCACAGGAAGGAGATTGAGATAACAATGACTTTTCTGGTTCCCTACCAACTTCGGGATGCAATTTAAACTACTTCTCATCACTTTCAAGGCCATCCTGTCCCAGCGCCTCTGCCTTCATTCACCTCTCTGTCGACTCCGTCTGTCTCAGTATCATGAGGCCAGAGCCTTCTCTTACTCTACTCTGGAATCAGCTGCAGCCTGATCAGTAAAACTGACTCCCTTCCTCAGTCTGAAAACTTCCTCAAAACATATTTTAAAATCTATATAATCTCTGTTATGTTTGATTTATGTAAATTGCTGATAGTTTGTTGGTTTATTATTATGTCGTTTTATTTTTTTTTTTTGTACATTGTCCTTGAGTGTTTTAAAAGATGCTTTAATGCATTATTATTATTATCCGGCTCAATATTTTTAAGCAGCTGTGTTACAGTCATGCTGGAAAAAAAAGCATGCACAGTACATAATTCTGTATGTTACTGGTACATTATTTCATTAAAAGTTAAAAAATCATATCATATCTGATCATATCACCAGGGCAACACAGCCAGGACAAACAATCATGCACACAAGGAGTTTTTCTGTTTTGTTTTATTTTTTTTCCGAGGGAGACCAGTTAACCTAACAGTCATGTTTTTGGACTGTGGGATGAAGCCAGAATACCTGGAGGGGACCTACAGGGAGAACATGCAAACTCCATGCAGGAAGACCTTCTTTCTGCAAAGCAACAGTGATAAAAACTAAGCTACTGTGCAGCCATAGGTGCAGTCAGTAGTTTGGAAATGACAGTCCTTTTAAAATGTTTTTTGAATTACTTTTAAGTTAAATGAAAGACGTTTTATTACGGATTACAAACCACAGAGAGAAATGATACCAGACAAGTGAGAGTTATAAAAAAAATAAAATAAAAATTGTTTCCCTCCTACTGCTTTGAAGCCCAGTTTACCTTTTTCAAGCTGATGATGCCGATTAGAACATTGATGACACATCTCTAAGAATTTAATCCATCACAACTCCTAACCTTACATTAGGTAAGTCTACCTACCATGACTCCCTGCACCCAACCGAAGCGGGTGGGTTCAGGTGGGGGCTCCTTTTGCTCGTCCTCATCTTCAGACGTGTCTCCTTCTGTCTCCTCATACACGGGAGGTCTGGAGTCATCCTAATCAAATTAAGTGTTGTTAGGTCTGATGACTTAGAGACGCAACAAAATATAGATTTAAAAAGAAAATTTAGTGGGACTGCTGTAGTCTGCACATAGTATAAAAGCAGTGTAATTTGAGAAAAAGTAGTAACTTCATTAAGCATAACTAGAGCTAAAATAATATTGAATATCACTGCACTGAGTCAACAACCTTGCTGAAATAATATCCAAGTCATACATTAATGAAGATTTAAGATATACATTTTACTTTATTTGCTCATTGAGAAGGTATTAAATATATGAACTGATAAAGAGTTGACATTCTTACCTCGGGATTACCATGCAGTTGATACAGAGATGGCCTGAAGCGTCTCTTCCGACCCCACGCCTGACTGTTGGCGTAGAAATCATAGTGCGGCGGAGCATCTAGAGTCTCGTAACCACTTACAGCAATAGATGGACGGGATGTCATGCTATTGCCATCACCGTAACACTGATAATAATCCGACTCGAACCCCCCAGACGATTTTTTACCATTAAGTACCGACAGTGGAAGGTTAGTTCTGTATGCAGACAAGTTAACATTGTCATTAGCAGTTGGATGCTCCATTAAAAATGTCACAGAAATCTCAGAAAATTTCAAAGCGATATTGGTGAATAAGAAGTATTTCCTTCACATACAGCTGGCAGCTCGTCAATGAAGTTGATTATGGAGTTGCAGTTAAAAGAGGGAGGCTTTATTATGAGGGCTGGGTTTAAAAATGACCTCAAAGTAGCAGGAAGAGCCTCAGGCCATATAAGATGTTCACTTGTTCAGTGAAAAGTCAAACAAGACTCATTACAGGAATTATTAAACCTGACATGAACAGTTTCACATTGAAGAGGTCAGCCAAGAAATTCTTTAGGACTTAAAGCCAGATGTTTGGTTTAAAAACAATTCACAAAAAACTTTTCTACAGATTTTTCTTCCCTTTAACATTAAACATTTAAAATAAAATTTAAAAAATGCTTTTAAACACCATTTGAAGTTCTCTTTCCTGGTTTTATCATCACAGCTATTAATGATTAATCTCCTGTGTGATTTTTTTTTAGTTGTAAATAGCATAATTACACCTGTATGAATGACCTGAACGATGCCCTTGACCGAAACCAAACAAAGTTGTTAATGGAGCATGTAAAGGTCAAGCAAATATTCATTTTTTATGCTTATTTTGGAAAATAAGGACGCTTGTTATGCAAGAAAGAGTGGTTTGTCGTCTGGGAAGTTGTCAGTTCGACTCCAACCTCCCAGACCACATGTCCAAATGTCCTTGAGCAACACACTGGGTCCAGATGTGCCACAAGTCATTGAATCGTGAAAAAGTACATAAATAATGTGGCTGGCAGTAAAAACATTTTTAAGGTGAAAAAAAGAGTCACATTAGAAAATTGGTTTTATAATGAAGCAATTTCATTAAAAGCAAATGTATGTTTTTAATGTATTCAGCTTTTTTACTGGAGCTTAGTTTCTGCACAAATGGCATTACATCATGGTTGGTTGACAAAACTTAAAAACAAGCCCATGTTGTAAAATGCCTATAACTTGATATTTGTAGCAAATTGATGTTTTTAGTTTCGGGGAATTTCTTCCCTGTACAGAACACATTCACCTTGAAAGGCGTCAAAACAAGCTTGACTTGTTTTTTTACATTTTACTGTTATGAATGCAACATTAGATGAAACCGTGTTACCTAATCTAATAAAATCAGATTACCGTTTTCCTTGCAATTGAAACGACTCAGTCTTATCCCGTTAAGCCATCAACTGCGTGAGCAGTTTCACTACTGCTCTTATTAGCATGAAAGACAAATTCCAGTAAAAGGTGTAGATCGGGTACCCCGAACTGCTGCTCTACGCTTTCAAATATTTCTCAATCATTAAACCTGGCTGCAAGGAATGTTTGAATTTAAAAACTTGATACTCCTTTCCTTGAACCATTAAACATAAGGAGTTGCCTTTATTGTGGCTTTTAAGCAGTCCACACCAATAATTGCTGCATTGTCTCATTTACAGCCCTGGACATCTCAATCACACTGCAGTTCTATCATTACACAAACAAGTTGCATGAAAAGACAGGCACTCAGTCTTTTGAACAACATCTCTCTACACAGGTCTTTCATAATTTGCAATGAGAAACCAAGGTCACTTCCTCTTCTGCTAATATGTTACCCAATTAGAAATGCCCAATTTAAAATGCAAACCTGTAATATTGTTTTGGTAAAGGTTCTTATAAGAGTGGAAAGTACAGCTTCAGAGTAAGACACATGTACCGGAGCTGAAATCAGGAAAAGTCACGGTTCTCTCCCCCCAAAGCAATAAGACACCAAAATATAAAATAGATTAAAGTTACTACTGAACATCTAAAAGTCTTTCCAGCACATCTAACCAGAAAAAGGCCCAGTTTAATTTAGTGGAAACCTATCAAGATTAGACTGTTAATAAGGAGACATACTTGCACAACTCAGCCACATGTTAGCAGTTTAAACAAGAGATAAAAGTTAAGGTGTGGCATGTGGTTCACCGATTTTACCAAATTATATTTTCATTTAGGTGGTTAACAGAGAGCTTGGATTTTGCAGTGATAAAATAGATGCCCATATAGCCGAATCAAAAACCCCTACACAGAGAGTAGGTTAAACCATTTTATTTGAGAAAGGGGAACTTTAGATCCTGTTCCTTACAGTTCAGGTTAACCTGCATTGCCTGGAAGAAAGTCGTCATTAGACATGAAATTCAAATTATATTGAGGTTCACGAGCGTAAGCAGCACTTACCTGCATCGTTCTTTGGAGAGTCTTTGGTTTATTTTTAAGCCAGCAAAAGTCTTGGGTTTCAAGCATGCATCTAGATGCATTTTACTATACCAGAGCCCTGAAGTGCAACTGCTTTAGGTTGACAGCGCTATGCAATACTCTCTGTTGAACCAGGGTCACAGCAGAATGTGATGAGAAATGAGCGAAAACATGCAGGATTAAAATTCAGTGAACCTTCAAACAATTACCATGTTGCTGGTGGGAACTAATTAGTGATGATACCTGGAACAGTTCACATTTTATTAAATATTTAAATGAGCAGAAGGAAAAAGAATGAGCAGACTGCACAATTTAAGCCAAAGTTCAACATGTTCATGACCTGACAGCACCAATGGCAGTGCATGGTCATAACTCGCATAAACCTTCAAGGCTGTTCTTATCCAACAGGGTATTGCTGGAGCTTAAAGCTATTTTGAGCAGGCTGGTAGCTTGACTGAGTAAAAATTTGCTCAAAAGTACTGAAAGGAATAGAAATAGAAGTTGCCTCTGCCTTTGGCAAGTAACTAACCCTTTGGGGAAAATTTGTGTTCTGTTTATTAGGTTCATTAACACATTTACCTACACCGTCAATGCAAGGTACTTTACTGCAAGGCTGAGATTCTGCATTTAGGTAAGGGTAGCGAAGGTCTGAAAAAGACCCATCTTGGCCAAGTCTAGAGAATGAAGATTCACATGGGGGTTGTACATTAAAGGATGTTCCAGCCGTGTTCCCAGTTTGGTACATCTGCCAAGAGACATAACCTCCTTCATTAGTGTCAAAGGGTTTCACATAGTAATCTTTTCCCTCTTTGATATGTCCATGGTTGTCTTGCTCAGGAAGTTTCTTTTGAACTTTATATCCACTTGGCAGACTGTGCAGAACAGCTACATCTTCAAAAGTATCATAAAAAGGTTCTTTTCCACTGTTGGACTCGAGAAAATGAAGGGAAGAAATTGGTTTCTGCCATTTTTGTGGCCTTTTTGCAGGAACAACTTCCAACATGGGAGGATTAAAGGATGAACTGCCATAAGCGAGCGAGTGGTGATGTGGACTTGAATCAATCTCAGTATTCGTTTGGAGATCACTGTATGGTTTAAAGGGATTGTCATGTGTAGAAGCAGAAAGGCTGGCTGACGGTCTAGGCTGACTTTCCACATAGCCGTTGGTGATGGGCTTCAGAGAACTGTAGAAACTTTGAAGCCTTCCAGATTGCAGTGGTTTTGGCTGGATGGTTCGATGTTTGCCGTTTAAGGGTCGTGTAACATCAGTGAGGTATTTTGAAATTGCCAGGACTGGAACCTGAGGCTTTCCAGTTTCTGAATTTCTTGGAAACCAAGATGAAAAGCGTGGCTTGCTGCCAGCAGGTTTGTCAGTAACAGGCTCATAAGCAGGTGGTTTCTTCTGTTTTGGTTCTTGTTTAATATTTAGGATTGGCCATTTCCTTTCAGGAAGCCCAGTCGTTCTGTGGTGTCCAGCATCAAAGCCTAAAACTGACTTTTTTAATTCACTCTCTGGTGATTGTAGTTTTCTTGCCTCCATGTAGTGAGTCAAAAGAGACGCAACATTTTGAGGTTTGATAGTCAAGTACCCACCACGTTCAGTGAGGTTTGACAAAGTTTTAACTGGGAAGGAAAATTCTAGTTGTAGGTTGGGAACTGCAGGATCTTGTTCCTTTTCACCTTTTTGATCACTTGTGAAATCTTTGACGTTAGCAGCACTAGCAGTAGTGTAACTGTTTTGGGGCAGACCAACACTTTGAGAAGCAACACCAACATACTTGTTATCTTGATATCCTCTGTTATATTGCAGAGGAGACAAACTTAGCTTTTGTTTTGAATAAGGCTGAACTAAGTCTTCTCTCGTGGGGCTTGCTTGGGATTTGTTGAGACCCAAACGTTCAAGATACTTAACAAAAGACAAAGATGGCGGTTTGATTGAATCTAGTTTTTGAGGTGCTAAACTCTGCCTGGCTGTGGGATTATCATAGTTTCTTTGTGGGGAAATTTTGTGCTGCTGTAATTGCCATGTTGAAGAGGTGAGTTTACCCTCAGTGAGTTGGGTGTAAGTTGACTCATCTGGCTGTAGAGTTTGCTTGGGTCCAGTGGCAGGATAGTTAGACCATGTTGAACCCAGTTGCTTTCTGGTTTGTTCACGTGCTTGCTGGCTGATGGTGGGGGATTTCAATTCAGTATGTATGGAACTCAACCTTTTCCCTAGATCGCCATAACTGGTCTGAAAGATATTTCCTGGATTTTGGTTTTCAACAATCATGCCAATGGCTTTTATTGGCTTTATAGACGCAGCTGGAAGGGGAATGGTAAGGTTGACCTGGAAGGGTGAAGTGGGAACACCATGGATGTTCTTTCCAAGTTTTGGATCCTTTTTGGAATCTCTCTCAGGGCTTTGAAACTCAGAAATGCTGAGGCCACTTTGAACGTTTGGTTTAGTTTGGCGTTTGGGGTCATTTTGCAGAAAGACTTTGGTGGGAGAGTCTGTTTCTTTCATTTGATCGAGTTTATAAAAAGGGATATCCAAGCTGACCCTAAAGCCTCGGGGTTGAACCAAAGGGTAGTTTCTTTGTGGTGCAGGTTGGACTGGAAGGTTCTGTGGCCAAAGATGACGTGGAGTTTGCCTAAAAGTCTGGCCAGGGGACGAATCCATCACACCACTCCGTTGAGGGTTTTGTCTTGCGTTGATCAGATTATTCTTCAGCCGTCTCAGAGAGCGAACATAATGCAGAGGGCGGCGGTAACCCAGTAGTTCCCGTTTCTGTCCTCCATCTTGCCATGCTTTGTGCCCAGTATTGGCTGCAAGAACAGATCATGTCAATATTTTGTATGCATTTACTTTGTTCTTATTTAGCAAGGCGACATCGAGTTGTGACACACAATAGTCAAGATTCTAGCAAAAAATATATATTTTTTATATATTCAATAGAGACTGATTGGAGTATCTATTACAATCTTGGCAGGTGAAAAACATTTAGAAAGGATTTTATATTGCAGACAAAAGTTATGGCACAATGTAAATATTCAGTTATTGTCACTTTGTTGGCATATTTTCTGAGTGTACATCAAACCACAGAGAGCACTGGTCAACCTAAAAGTGACCACAGTGGTTTCAAAAACAGTTTCAGAGGAGTTGCCATGTTTCTAGTAACAACAACACCACAAATACCCATGGACTGGAGTTTGCAAATCAATGTTTAACCCAAATCCGAGTGTGCATGCTGCCAAGGCCAAACCTTGGAGCAGGGGTGGGCAACTCCAGGCCTCATGGGCCGGTCTCCTGCAACTTTTAAATGAATCTACTTCAACACACCTGAGTCAAATAATGAGGTCATTAGCAGAACTCTGGAGAACTTGACTGCACTTAGGAGGTGATTCAGCTATTGGATTCAAGTGTGTTGGACCAGGGAGACATCTAAGAGTTGCAGGACACCGGAACCTCGAGGACCAGGATTGCCCACCCTTGCCTTAGAGGGACCTTGCAGGTCTAGTTTGCAAATAAAATTCATGCAGAGTAGTTTAATCACACAGATGGGATGAGTACATAAATTTTAAGCATAAAGCCAAAATTTTTGTCAGATTTTACATGCATTAATTTAGAACAGTATTGGAATTTTACTTTTGCATGACATAAGTCAGTTGATAACCTACATATGTATGAGACTATTTCAATAGGGACAAATTGCCTTTTCCATGTGCCTCAGGCATTGACTAACATTAGTTTTAATAGGATTTAGCAATTCAGACTGTGGGTTAACAGGCTTGAAACAACATGTGAAACTTTTTACCAGTTTCACATGTTGCAAAAGGCAAGTCAAACTTACCTCCTGGGACAGCAGAGGCATAAGTCACTTCCTTTATTAGGCAAAGCATCAATATGCTGTAAGATAATTGAAAGGACATTTTTCCAAATATTACATTTCAACCTGAAGTATTGAGCAAATACTGGACTCATTAAAACCAGTCTGTTCTTAGTCAGATGTGTTACCTTGAAATCATGAAGCCAGCAGTCATGACTGCTGCAGCGGCACTCAGCAAGCGTCCTCTGAAACGTTCCAGCTGCAAGTGCACAGCTGCCCTGTCAGTTTTGCTCCAATTGAAAGATAAACTCAGATTTAACCCCCATTTATGCCAACAAGGACCTGTGAAAGCTTTGAAGGGTACCAGTCTCCCATTCTAATGAGATTAGAATCAGAAAGGGAAACAAAAAAAAAAGTCTCACACAGGTGTAACCACTTAGTGTGATTGCTCTGGCTAATGGTGGATTTACTGCTTTTAGAGAAGTAACAGGCGAGGACAGATTCGTCCTTTTAAAGTCCTACATTCTTGAGTCTCAAGTGAATTTTTCTCCCACAAAAGGTAATTTGTTCATGCTGAGCCTCTCAAAACTCAAATGCGTGGAAAAAGATGGATCTTTGCTGAACACAGTGTGAAATTAATTGGTTTATGTATTCTCACAAGTATATCTTTTTCCAACCAGAACAAGATTTCCTTATCTATTACTGACTGCATTATCAAAAATATGTTTGGTTGTAAACCAATATTTAAAAATTTTATTGGATATTTTATAAGTTGTTTCCTCCCTCTTTACTGAGAAGAGTTAGGAGTGGTGTTTTATTACATTTCTCAGCAAGCCTCATTTTCACCCATTAAAAACATTCAGACCAAAACAAAAATGTAGATTGCCTAACTATATAATTTATCTTTAACACTAAGGCATTGTTTTCATAAACAAAATCATAAAGACAGTTTTGACCAGTCTAAATAGTTTAGATGTAGAAGCTGACATTTTGCAAAAAGTGACTTGGCATCCCAAGGACATGCCTCCCAAATAGAGCGTCAGCACCTTCCAAAAGAGTTATCAAGGTAGAACTCACAAAACCAAGATATAAACAGATGAGCAGGATTGACCAAAGGTCACCAACACTTTTCAGAATAATTGGTTTTATTCTTGGAAAACCAACATGGAGAGCAGCAGATAAGTTTATTCATTCATGAGTCCTCCTACACAAGATAAGACCATTTAAAGTTTCTTACACCTATATGTAGCAAAGAAGACGTGATCAAAAATGAAAACTTTTTTTTTATCATGTACAGCAGGAGTGAAATTCATTTTCACTTTGAACCACTTCAAGGTCACGAGTATCCTTAAAGTACTGGCCTTCGCAGAATGTATTGCTTAAAATATAAATAAATAATCATTCCATTTGCCGAGTACTTTTTGAAGTTAAATATATATATTTTTTAAATTATAATATAAGTTTCTGCTTTGATAAATTAATATTTAAATAGGACAAAAGAAAAAAAAATATGGAAGTGTTTAAGTACACATAATCGTAAGGTTTTATAAAGATGTCTCACGAAAAAAAAAAAAAAAAGCTAGTGGCCGCCATGCCCAAGTATTTCAGAGGAGGAAAACAAAACAAAACAAAAAAAATCTTAAGAAGGCTGAAGCAAAGCCCCTCTGAGAGTTTGTATGGGATTCACAACAAATACACAGTAGCCGAGGTCAGTATTTTCACTGCCACCGCAAAAAAAAAAAAAAAAAAGGCATTTCAAGGACATGGATCTCAAATGTCATTTTTCTTTTACCAAAGCCACTCCTCAACCAAGAGGTCAAAAATATCATACCTCAGCTAGGGAGAAAGGGGACTAGATTGGTGATACAGTGGTCTCAGATAAAACTAAATTTAGCAATTCAGATGGAAAATTCATCCAGAGACTGAGAGAAGAATAAAGAGAAAAAGTTTTAACAGTCAGATGATCTGCAGAACCATGCCATCTACTGGTGATGGTTGAAAAAGCAGCAGCCTACCAGGAGGTTTGACAGCACTTCCTTCTTCACAAAAGCCTCTAGGACAGTGCTTCCCAATTCCAGTCCTCAGGGCCCCCTGCTCTGCATGTTTTAGATGTACCTCTATTCCAGAGTAGCTGATTCAAATGATTGCATAACCATCAAATGCTGCAGAAGCCTGTTAATCAGCCACATATTCAATCCAGGTGTGTGGCGGAAGGGAAACACCTAAAACATGCAGGGCAGGGGGGCGTGAGGACTGGAATTGGGAAACACTGCTTTAGGGTATCACATCCCAAAATGTCTGAAGTCTATTATATGCATTTTTCCTGGTAGTTTTTTTTATAAGACAGCCTGTAGATGGCGCAATTGTCCAAGGATTTTACATATTCATTCACTCAAAATGAAGCGCTGTGATTTGCTATCTTGAGATTTTATTTATACATTTTTTGTTCTGTTTTTATGACAAACTCTTAATATGGGTTTTTTTTGTATTTATTCACATTTCAACCAAAATTGTGTGCTTAAAATTATATAAGCAATTCTCAGTAATTAATAGAAACACTTAAATTTGTGTTACAGCACTGAAATGATTTTTATAACTGCTGACAAACTTTGTGTGTTTTTCTGGTCATGTTTGACCATTCATCTTTTGAAATAAGTCCTAAAGACAGCATATTATTCTTACTCTTTTTTGCTGTAATACAAAAAAAAAATGCAAAGGCAGTGTAACTAATTACTAACGTGTTGAGTGTATATCCAATAAAATCAACTGCATTTAGATGTTTTATTAAAATTTAAAGACCCCAATGAATTCATTTTAATTTGAAGTGTTATTTTTGTAGTGTTTTTTTCCTGATGTAGGTGTTTGCCTACACTTTGCCTCAGGCCATTTATCATGTTTGTTAGGCGATTATAACAAACAGGAAACAGTGTCCTG
>CAEFZY010051619.1:0-10154 GCA_903066815.1 Brachyrhaphis roseni
GCACAGCGAACGAGTGGAGATAGCAACAGACTGACGAACATTGACGAGGACCCGACAGAGAACAAAGACAACGGAGGGAGTAAATACACAGGGAGGCAATCAGGGAAACAAGACACACCTGGGAGTAATCAAGGGAGGACAGACACAGAACTTGAACTAAACACACAGAAAAACACAGAGAACTCGAAAATAAACACAGAAAAACACAGATCATGACAGCTGCAGAAAGGTAGAAAAACACAAAGCAGAAGTATTCACACCTCCTGAAACTGAGTGAAACCAGATTCCACTCAGGATACAAATCCAAAAATTGGAATTACAAAAATAAATCTAAAGCTGCAGAATCCAACTTTTATTTAAAGAAGTACTTTTACATATTTCATAACAGTGTAAGAAAAATAAAATAAAGCTCCTCTGTCTTCTTACAGTGCTAACTACAAGCTACCAATCAGAGGCAGGAGGCGGGTCTTAGCGCTGTCAATCATGCTCAAACCAGTTAACATAAACGCCGATGCAGGTGGAGAAACGGTTTTCCTGTAACGGTAAGTTGTTAGCACATTTAGCAGTGAGTACATGAGGTTGATTGATGGCGCTAAGACCCGCCTCCTGGCTCTGATTGGTTGTTTTTGGTGCATTTCTTCAGGCATCAGCAGCTTAGTGAGGAGAACGAGATTATCTGTTTTATATCACACTGTCATAACATAGAGACAGCTTAAATATGGATAAAATTTATTTTTATAAAAGCTACAAAAAGTGGCTTTAATGGAAACCCACAATATTAGATTTCAACTGGTTTCTCAGTCGTATCTAAATTTGTATATTTAGCAAAATCTGCAAAGGGAACAAATTTTTGCTTCAGACGATTATAAATACGTATCTCATATTTACATCCATTACCTCCATGATTACCTTGAATCAACAAGTTTATTCAAGAGATTTTAATTTAATTTCTTATTTAATGGAAACAGAACAATTGCAACATTCTGCTTTTTCAATAATGTAAAAGTTGTAAAAGTTTTGTGTCCATTTGTAACAGAAATGCAGCGACTTTTGTGAAAGACAATATTTTTTATGATTTCTGTATATTTTACAAATAAAGTCTGAATGGTGCGGTGTGCATTTAAATCCAGCCAGTCGTCTGGTTGCAGATCTTCTGGGTTTGTCTGCAGTCAGGCAGGTTGGATGGAAAACCAGCTCAGGATGCTACCACCACCATGTTTCACCATGGAGGAGATCAGGTAACATTTGTGTTTCTTAAAATCCCAAGAGAACAAATTAACAGGAGAAAATGTGCAGAATCTAAAGGGTGTGAATACTTTTTTTATGAGAGATTTATTCAGAGCTGAATTTCTGGAAGCTTAAGGATCTTAAACTGGCATCAAAAAGAGAGCGGAGCAGATATGATGTGAAGTTTTTTAATGTATTTCTGCCCGAAGAGTCATTTGATTTGATTTGATTTTCTATTTTTAGTTACTGAGAAAAAAGAACCAACTTACAGAATCCTGAGGTTCTTCAGTCCAGAAAAGTCCACTTTAGTAATTCTGGTGATGTTGTTTCTGTTTAAATCCCTGTAGAGAGAAACAGGAAGGTTATAAATCTCACATGAAACAAAGTAGGTGCTAATGCTAATGCTAAAAACTCAATCAATTTGTTTCCCATTTTCTCTGAAATGTGTTTAACTGAAGGCTAAATGTGAATAAACAGTTTGGTATAGTGCAGGTATGCAGGGAGTAAAGGTGGAAAATTCACAGTGAATTTTCATACCTTCAACTTACCTTTATCTTTGGAGATAAAGGTAAGTTTTCATCGGTGTAGACTGATAGAGCAGCATGAAATCAAAAATGTGATTGCTGCACAAACATAATGTAACGTTAGATTTGCGTAATGTGGGAGAGCTGGTCGACCTTTTTGCCTTTAAACTTTCATTAATATCTTCAAACTCATAGCAGCACAAACAAAATCTTCAAATCAAACCAGTACAAACTTTGACAAGATTTGAAGAAGGATGGGGGGGACTGATTGACCTGTCATGACCTCTTGGTAAAGGTAATTTTATTTATATAGCACATTTTCAGCAACAAGGCAATACAAAGTGCAACATCTACAAATGCTTCTAAAATGATAGTGGCACAAACAAAAAATGTTGCTGCACAAAACCTAAATGTTTAGTTTTTAAACTAAACATTTAGCTTTAAACTAAATATTTAGTTAGCTAGCTCTGACTTAACGACATATTTAGTTTGAAACTGTGACATTTATGACTGAATTAATAATATTTATAATTGAATGTACCTCATTTTTCTCTCTTATGACTAAATAACCAACTGACTTTCTAACTTCACCATCGGGCCCCATAAACACTTTGAACATTGGTGATGTTTATGGCTTTAATTTTTCAGCATGTCCATAAAACCCTGGGCTGATTCTGTTCTGGTACCAGTCGGGTTCTGTTCAGCCCGGTTCTATTCCGGTGTTTTTCTGCATCTCTCTGAATGCAGCAGCGGAACGAGCGTGAGAACGGCCGGCACGGAGTCGCAGCCCACACACATGCACAGAAGCACGCTAACATGCTAACACAAACAGAGTGACACCAAAGCACACAAACACGCCAACTGCTCTGATGGCAACAACATTCTGGGCAAAACTTCCAAAAACCCGGAGACGTGAACGAGGGAAACAGTCATCTTCTCCTTCCATCAACAGATTAAAAGCTTGTTGCGTTTCCTGGACGCCATCGGAGCAGCGGACACACCGCAACATGAACCGACACCCTGTGAGTGTTTGTGTACACACTGGCTCCCTGTAAAAGAGTCTGATGTTTATTGAGAGAAAATCAAAACACACACACACAGTTATGTTTTCGTGTCTTGTGGGGGCTTCATATTGACATTCATTTTCCACAGCCTAAACCTAACCCCTGACCCAAAAACAGCATTTCCCCTCTTGGACCAGTACTGGTCCCCACAAGAAGCAGTGGTCAATGCAGCCAAATGATGGGTCCCCACAAAGATATGAAAACCAGGTTCACACACACACGTGCTTTTCATAACACCTAAACATTTACAAATCTGATTTAGGACCATATTAGGTTTCAAAATCTGAGCTCTAACAGGACCCAGGCTGAGATTGGGAGCCGGCCCGGCCCGGTCCGGCCCGAGCAGAACCGGACCGGCTCCCGGCCCAGCAGGAGGTCCCGGAGCGGCCCGGGTGCCTCCTGATTCCCACGCTGAGCCAACCAGCGGTCCGGCTCCTGTCTCAGGATTCCTGGCGTGTTTTCCTCTCAACGCGGCGATAAATCAGCAGCGTCACGCTTCGCTCGCGCCGCTTTCATCGCCCTGATTTCCAAGCACACATGACGCCGTTTCTGTGAGAAACTCGACGATCAGACGTGAATCGGTTCGCAGCCAGATGGGCATCTGGTTCTGGTTTGAACAGCCGAATAATAAAAAGCTTTCCGATCAACCGGCCTCATGTTTACTGCTGCTGAACGCGACAGCAGGGCAGCTTTCACTTCTTCTCACAGCCAAAAACATCAGGGCTACACCTTTAATTATCGCTTTGATTCAGCCCAGCCAGGTCAGAACCAGAACCAGGCCCAGCTGTAGGTCTCTGAGCATCTGCACAACAGAAGAAACTCAATCAGATGGGTGAAGGTCCGAAACCTCAGCTTTGATGAAGGCAGTTAGTGGCACTTTACTATATTAGAAGGCGTCAGAGTAAAAGGGGCAGAATGCATGAAAATCAATCCGGTCACACATCACTGTCATGCACCACCGTGTCCTGACCCGACTCCAGTCCGCTTTAATCCAACGCCAGTCCGCTTGTTTATAAAGTCCGGTCCGGTTGGTGAGGTGTGAATGCTGCATGACCTCTGACCTCTTGTCTTCCAATCCTGTCTGGGTTCGGTTGAAGTGAACTCTGGTTTGGTTTGAATGTGAACGCCAAGCGGACCAGAGACCGCTCCAAAAACAGGAAGTGGACTACAGCACAGGGCATTCTGGGTAAATACAGCTAGAGCTAACGTGTTAGCCTAGCGCTAGCAGCAGAAATGGCTCCTGGTCTTCAGCCAAAGACTAAAGAGAAATCCTCCATCTTGCTTCCATCTGGTGAAGAAGGAAGTTGCTCTCAGTGTCTTCAGAGGTTTTTGTGTGGTTTCCCGCAGCGCCCCCACAGGCCAGGAGGGGAACAGTAATCCAGAGTAGTACTTGAACAAATAGCAGCCAATCACAGCTAGCAAATTTATGCTGAATAAAAACTGTAATTAGAAAAACAATAGAAAATTTACCTACATAAATACTTCAGTTTTGCATCCTAAGAGTATTTAGTAAAGAATAAAGGTTGTGCTGACTCAGCAATATTTCAGGTAATATTTCTTTTCATTTATTTTACTCTTAAATGTGACCAGCACAGATGGTTTAAAATATTTAGGATTTAATGGAGGTGCCAACATTTGATGTTTACTTTGTATATTTGTGTTTTCCTTTTTTCAGACTCCAGATGAATCATTTCTTCCAAAGTCAAATATTTATCATTTTTTCTCATTTCTTGTCAACTTTTAACATTTTTAACACTAAAACACTGCAGCTCCAGCAGCTGCTGCCTGTTTTCCTCCATGATGAACTCCGTCTTCCTGTCGCGTCTCGTTCATCCCTCCATCCACTTCCTCTCTAATCTCTCTCTTTTTAGTTCATCTCTTCATCTCTTATCGCTCACAGCTTCACAGTTGACCAAACTATTTTTTACGCCTTCCTCGTCTTTTATCTCCATCTTTCCTTTTTTGTAACCGCTGGCTGTTTTCCTTCCCTCTCCACAGCTAATCTCTCCATCTCTCTGTCGCTCGCGTTCCCACTGCGAGCGACAGACAAACGGACGCAGCGCAGCGCCAGGTGAAGGAATCGGCACGGTCAGGATGACAGCTGA
The DNA here is from genome assembly GCA_903066815.1 of Brachyrhaphis roseni. Lineage (NCBI taxonomy): Eukaryota > Metazoa > Chordata > Actinopteri > Cyprinodontiformes > Poeciliidae > Brachyrhaphis > Brachyrhaphis roseni. The sequence goes on from CAEFZY010051619.1 coordinate 4,921, forward strand.
GAAAACTGATTTACCTCAGAAAACTTTGTTTATACGTTTAAAAACTGTTTATATCTGATCCAACCTGTTGCTGATTTAGTAGATTATAAAGTTATTCTGACAAAAATTTGATCTGCGGGCAGGAATGAACAGTTCAGAGTTTTATGCAGTCTATGAAGAAGAACCGGTTCAATTCACACAGGTTCAGAATGAATCAGTTCGTTTTCACAGTTCATAGTTCGCTGCCGTGAACAAAGTCATTTGACCGGTTGTGGTGTAACAATGTATGAAACTCATAAAACTAGATGAGACACGATAGTGAGATTTTAAAACTTCAAAGACCAACTCTCTGTCTCTGTTTTCTGCTCATCGCTGCTGACCAGCTGCGAATTTCCCTCTGGGATCAATATATCCATTCATTCATTCATCCATTCATGATCTGCCACTCTGTCACTATTTATCGCTCCTACTGGAAACCCAAAATGCTACCAAACAACTGACTAGACTCCAGTCCATTTTCCCTGAAGGTCCAGTTCTGGTTCAGCAGTGATGAACCTGCAGGTTCAGTTTGTCCAGTAGGGGGCGTATACTTCAGGACAAACTGTGACTGCTGATTGGTCAGCTGCTGACAAACTGGACTGATTAACGGTGGCGTCATGTTGATGCTTCAACCTGAGTGTTTTGCCTCCAACAGACTGAAGGCTCAAGGTCAGGTCGCCGGTCGACCTCTGGGGGAGGAGAAATGACGAGTCCAGAGATTTTAACGCAGCCCAGGTGATCCAGGTGAACCACGGATCCAAAACCTGGAGGGTCCAGGTGTTTGGACCCTCCAGGTTTGGCTTGTTTCTGTTTTTCTAACCTTTGTCGTCCTTCTGCTCCGGCCACAGCAGCAGCAGCCGTTTCCTCTCCTCCTCCCTCCGTCGCTCTCTGCGTCTGTATCTCCATCTGACCCATTTTATCTTCTCGCCATCCTTTGTAGTTCTCCATCCAACGCCTGGTTTCCAAATGCATCCACTTCCTCTGCTAATCTCTTGTTATTTTCCACCGGCCCTTGTGGAGCCGTGCGCCGGTCGATAGGTAAGCCCAATTTGGCTTTGAGCCTCCCAGCTGCGCCAGGAATCCTAATTGCCTTCTTCCTTTCCCCTCTGAGCTCCAAAGCGCGACTCCGTCCCGGTTCAACTGGAAATCCCCCGCTTCAGATGCTCGGACCCATCAGCCTGACGGGAACCTGAACGGAAACTTTAACGACAGGAAGTGAGCGCCGACGCTCCAAGACGGAGACAAAGCAACTGGTTGACTTGGAACAGATTGTAGGTAATATTCATAACAAAGATGGGAAACTGGTTCTTTAAGGACCATTTGATGCTTTAAGACCAAAGAAACAGACGGAGGCGTCGCTTTGCAGGACAGACATTTAGGAGCTTAGAGCTAATAAAATTAGACTCCATTAAATGTTCAGTGGAGCTGAAAAACAGACATGTTTATAGATTTTAATCTGATATTCAACCATCAGATTCTGATCTGGCCATTCAGCTGAGTGCAGTTCGCTCCGTCATCAAATCCAACGAACTGGGGCCAAACGTTGTGCTGCAATCATTTTAGAGACATTGGTAAATTGCTTTATTCTTTTTGTATTATTTTCTTGGCCTGCGTCTTCTTCTGAACAGGTGAAACCTGGTTTATCCCGTATTCGCTCTGGAAGTTTCAGCCAATCAGCATCAAGGATCAACTGATGTGTCTGAGTGAGGTCAGACGGTCATGCCGCCTCCACCGCCGTGTGCACCGCCAATAAAACGCATGCGACATGCATCCTCGCAGGGATAGAGAGAGAAAAACTGCAGCGCTGCAACCAGGATGTAATGTGTTGCTATGGTGACCAAACACAACATGGCTGCCCTGATTACCATGAAAAAGCTCCAAACACACACACACACACACACACACACTCTGCTCCAGCACAACGACACGTCACAGTTTCCGGTCCTTTTGTTGAATCCATTCAACGTCAGCTGCGTTGCATTTCACTGCAAAAACACAGAATCTTACCAACAATTTCTGTTCAGCTTCTGGCGCAAAAATCTTCAAATACTGAAAATAAATCAAAATTAGCTAAAGTAACTTTTTAGGAAGATATAAAAGCTTATTTTAAGGCAATAATTTCCTAATGCTGACTTTAAAGGTTCTAGTTATATTGGCAGATTATTTATAACAACATATTCTTAATCTGCCTGTGAAACTAGAACCTTTAAAAGTCAACATTAAGGAATTCTTTACTTAGAAAAACATTTTACAGCTTCCTAAAAAGTTACTTGTGCATTACTATAGTTTTATTTCAAGTCCCTGAAGATATTTACAGAAATACTTGGTAAGATTTAGTGTTTTTGCAGTGCTAGAACATGAACAAGCAGTTTTTGATTGGTGTGTGTGTGTGTGTGGGTGTGTGTGTGTGTGTGGGGCCTCAGTTTAACTCTGACATGCAGAAACTTTGGCTGCTCCTCCTGACATCAAAGGTTCGTTTGAAGTTTAAAATAAGATGAGATTCTCCTCCAGCCTGTGTTTATCCGAGTCGTTGTCATCATGCTGATGGTAACCCAGCAAAACGTCCTGAATAAAGGCCCAAACGGGTCACATTTAAATGGTTTGAGCTGCAGAATCTCAGTTAGATTCAGGTCTGGACTTTGACTAGACCAAACCATTGCTTTCCATGCAAATAGTGATCCATTAACTCTTAGTCTGGATTCAAGCCAGCCCAGTTTAATCTGATTTAATCCAACTCCAGTCCGTTGAAAGTCCGGTTTGGTTCATTTGGCGTAAATGCTAATTGACCTCTGACCTTTGGTCCTCCAAACCTCAGTCTGGGTTCAGTTGAAGTGAACTCTGGTTCAGTTTGAATGTGAACACCAACTGGACCAGAGACCGCTCCAAAAGCAGGAAGTGGACTACAGCACAGGGCATTCTGGGTAAATACAACCAAAGCTAACGTGTTAGCCTAGCGCTAGCAGCAGAAATGGCTCCTGGTCTTTAGACTAAAGAGAAATCCTCCAACACTAAAATCTGATCCTCCATCTTGTTTCCATCTGGTGAAGAAGGAAGTTGCTCTCAGTGTCTTCAGTGGTTCTTGGTGCAGCGCCCCCACAGGCCAGGAGGGGAACAGGTTGGTTTGACTCAGAACCACAGCAGCTGGAGGTGGAGCAGATGTTGTGGTTCCAGTAGAACCGGGTCGACCCCACCATTAAGAGGGAAACAGCAACAAACTGAAACATTAAAATGTTTTAATATTCGGGCCGGTTCTGGACGGGGTCCAAACTCAGCTGGAGGTTTTGATTTGTTCCTCTTTCAGCCCATTTTCCTGCGTCTCTTTCTCCGCCCTTTCCTGTATTGAATTATTGTCATTTCACACACACACACACCCACACACACACACACACACACACTCAGAGACACCATCTGTGTTTCCATCCTGCTGAAGCCGGTGTGTAGGAGGCCCATAATGGAACATCTGCATGAATAGAGCATTTCCAGAATAATCTGGAGAGCCGAGCGGCTCGGTGGCCAAAGAATCATTTTCATGTTTCCAGCTGTAATTTTTCTGCTGCGGCTCCAACAGAAGAATCACACAACAGATCAACACCGAGCCGCTCTTCCTCCTCAGCTGCTGCGTCTCCTCGCTCCGCGGGGAAACGCTCTGAATGCACAAACAGAAGCACAACTTTTAAATAATTCAAACCCAGGATGAAAATAAGAGAAAGTTTTTCTGTTGGCTGCAGAAGCTCCTGCAGGGAGCCGCCGCTCAGCCAGGTAAGCAGAAAGCGCGGCTCTGTGATCGACTGGCTCTGCAGAGAATACCCATGGAAACTCACTCACTTCCACCAGTTTCAGCTTCTTCAAAACAGCAGCTTTATCTGCAGCCCAGTTTCCACTCAGCGTCTCTGGAGGATTCCTTCTGATGTGTTCAACTTGATTTAATCAAACACAATCTGCTTCCTGCTGCACAAAGTCTGGCAGATCTTCTCTTGCATTGAGAAAGATTGTAATAAAATTAAAAGCACATTTATTTACAGTGTGAGTTCAGTCACTGACGCATTCAGGAGGTTCTCAGTTTAACATGAACTGCATAAAGTTTGTTTTTATTTTATCTCATAAATGTTTTTAATCTCCTGGGAAAAAACTTTCATGAGGACAAAAAGGAGAAAAGACAGAAAAAATGAGGCTTTGCAGAGAAATGAAAGCTGGAGGCATTTCATTCAGATTATTTTGATTTATGTTGTTGCTTCAGCGTTTCCACACAGCCTCCACGTTCTGATCTGGTTCATATTCTGTATTATTGTAATTTTATCTTCATGGTTAAAGTTGATCAGCTGGTTTCTGATTGATCTAATATGAATCATAAGTTTGTTTTACAGTGCATCTCAGATGTTCTGTTAAATTATGAATATAATTTGAATGTTTCCATGAACAGCTGGTTTTTCTCTCATTAAAATGATTTATTTTTATGACCTTGTTGAACTATGTCTGTCTCTGAAAGTTGAAAAGCCGTTTCAACCAGTTTAGTCCAGGATGATTTTCCAGTATCTGCTGTCAGCCGGTGTGTTACCTGGTGTTACCCGTTCTCCGGTTGGGGCGCCGCTCCACTAAGTCTCAGCAGTAAAGTTGTCAGTGTTCATCTGCCTCCATTAAAATCCCAGCAGCAGTGTTTATATAAAGTCTTTGGCCATCAGAGTTCATTTGAACAGCTGCCTCTGAGCTCCATCAGCTCTAAGTGGACAAACAGCCACACAGCGAATCAGGACGACACCAGAGAAACTGGCAGCGTTTCTCTAATAAGCCGCCGCAGCGTTCAGGGTTCAGCAGTCACTGAAACGCTCCAGTTGTGTCTGATATGAAGGAAGGTCGTCAAGTCTGCCTTTAATCAGCTTATCAGGAATTATAGCAGCGATAAAAAGCTTTGAGAGCCGCTGATGGACGATCTGACGGTACAAAAGAGACGAGAGCAAAAACAGAACAGGAACTTTAATTCATAAATATGCTCAAAACTGGGGAGCAGGATGTTAAGGACACTAATTGGGTCACTGAGGTCACAGGTGGTGAGGTGTGAACAGTAATCGACCTCTGACCTCTGGTCCTCCAAACCTCAGTCTGGGTTCGGTTTGAATGTGAACGCCAAGCAGACCAGAGACCACTCCAAAAGCAGGAAGTGGACTACAGCGCAGGGCATTCTGGGTAAATACAACCAAAGCTAACATGCTAGCCTAGCG
>CAEFZY010051621.1:0-11638 GCA_903066815.1 Brachyrhaphis roseni
ATTGTCCCGTCGGTAAGGTTCGTTTTCACTCAAACCTGACCGAAAGGCAGCTAAACCATTGTCCCGTCGGTAAGGTTCGTTTTCACTCAAACCTGACCGAAAGGCAGCTAAACCATTGTCCCGTCGGTAAGGTTTGTTTTCACACAAATCCGACCGAAAGGCAGCTAAACCATTGTCCCGTCGGTAAGGTTCGTTTTCACTCAAACCTGGCCGAAGGGCAACTCATTGTCCCGTCGGGAAGGTTCGTTTTCACACAAACCTGACCGAAAGGCAGCTAAACCATTGTCCCGTCGGTAAGGTTCGTTTTCACACAATCCTGACCGAAAGGCAGCTAAACCATTGTCCCGTCGGTAAGGTTCGTTTTCACACAAACCTGACCGAAAGGCAGCTAAACCATTGTCCCGTCGGTAAGGTTCGTTTTCACTCAAACCTGACCGAAAGGCAGCTAAACCATTGTCCCGTCGGTAAGGTTCATTTTCACACAAATCCGACCGAAAGTCAACCAACACTTTACCCTTCGGGAGGATTCGTTTTCACATCATGACAGAAGGTCCACCAACACTTTACCTGTTTGGACGATTTGTTTTCACACACGACCGAAAGTCAACCAAAACTTTACCCATCAGGAGGATTCGTTTTCACACACATGACAGAAGGTCCACCAACACTTTACCCATCGGGAGGATTCGTTTTCACACACAAGACCAAAAGTCAACCAACACTTTACCCGTCGGTGGGATTCGTTTTAACACACCCGACTGAAAGACAACTAACCCTTTAACCTTTGGTCGGGCAAGAGCCCGACCAAAGGTTACCCTTTTGTAACCAACATCAAAACTACCTTTCAAATGGACTATTGTGTTTTTCTTGTGTGGAGCACTGTGCATGGAATGCCTTCATAGCCTTGAAGTAACATTGTTACTTCTGGTAACAATGTAGTTTGTTACCAGAAGTAAACTACATTTCCTGTCGTTGGGTTCACACTCCTACCTTTCACAGTCTGGAGTCATCTGGAGTCTTCAGAGTCGTCGTCGTTCCATCGCAGCAAAAATTGTTGATCGGCTTCTGTCACTTTCCAGTCGTCACTGCAATGTTATCTTTATTATTACCTTCTTAGTAATCTTTATAATGGATTCCATGCACATATTTGACTGACAAATGTAAGTTTGGTTGGTTAGTTGGAACACCTTTACCCGTCAATAGGGTTCGTACTCACTCCCGACCAAAAGGCAATTAACAGGCAGGAAATTTTAACTATTTCCTGAATTGAATCATTTCTGCTTAGTTTGAGCATTTTCTATGCAGTTGTGTGTTTTTCCATGTGTGGTTGGTGTGGGTAATTGTTTGTTTTTATTGATCTGTACAGCACTTTGAGCTGCTTTCAGTTTGAAGGGTGCTTTATAAATAAAAGTGATCGATTGAACCTCTTACCCCGTCGGGGGGCTTCACTTTCACACACCAGACTGAAGAGTAGCCCAACCCTTTAACCTTCGGTCGGCTTTGTTTTCACACCTTTACCCTTTTGTAACTAACATCAGAACTACTTCTGCGACAGACTGGCGACCTGTCCAGGGTGAACCCGCCTCTCGCCTGGAACGTAGCTGGAGATAGGCACCAGCACCTACCAACCCCATTAGAGACAAGGGTGTAAAGAAAATGGATGGATGGATCAGACTTACTTTTCAAATGGCCTATTGTGTTTTTTTTGTGTGTTCAGCATTGTGCATGAAATGGATCGATCCCTTCGTTTACACATTTGATACAAAATTCTTTGAACTCATCCGATGACTTCATGGCCTTGAAGTCATCGGATGAGGAGTGGCTACCAGAAGTTGCAAACTACATTTCCTGGCGTTGGATTCACGCCAGGAAGCCTACCTTTCAGTCTGGAGTCACCTGGAGTCTTCACAGTCGTCGTTCCATCTCAGCAAAAACTGTTGATCGGCTTCTGTCACTTCCCAGTCGTCACTGCAATGTTATCTTTATTATTACCTTCTTAGTAATCTTTATAATTGATTCCATGCACATATTTGACCGACAAATTAAAGTTTAGTTGGCTAGTTTTCACACCTTTACCCGTCAATAGGGTTCGTTCTCACTCTCGACCAAAAGGCAATTAACAGGCAGGAAATGTTAACTGTATTTCCTGAATTGAATCATTTCTGCTTAGTTTGAGCATTTTCTGTGCTGTTGTGTGTTTTTTCCATGTGTGGTTGGTATGGGTAATTGTTTGTTTTTATTGATCTGTACAGCACTTTGAGCTGCTTTCAGTTTGAAGGGTGCTTTATAAATAAAAATGACTGATTGAACCTCTTATCCCGGCGGGGGCTTCACTTTCACACACCCGACTGAAGAGTAGCCCAACCCTTTAACCTTCGGTCGGCCTTGTTTTCACACCTTTACCCTTTTGTAACCAACATCAGAACTACTTTTCAAATGGCCTGTTGTGTTTTTTTTGTGTGGAGCATTGTGCATGAAATGGATCGATCCCTTTGTTGTACACATTTGATACCAAATTCTTTGAACTCATCCGATGACTTCATGGCCTTGAAGTCAGCGGATGAAGAGTGTTTGTTTGTTTGGTTTAATTGATCTACACAGCACTTTGAGCTGTACAGAAGGCACTTAACCCTTTACCCGTCGGGGGGGCTTCATTTTCACACACCCCTGACTGAAGAATAACACAACCCTTTAACCTTCGCTCGGTCTCACTTTCACACCTTTACCCTTTCGTAACATCAGAACTACCTTTCAAATAGTCTACAGTGTTTCTCTTCCGTGGAGCATTGTGAATGATATGGATTGATCCCTTCGTTGTACGAAATTTCTTGAACTCATCCGATGACTTCATAGCCTTGAGGAGTGGCTCATGGCTAGCAAACCACATTTCCCTGCGTTGGATTCACTCGTCTGGTGTCTTCAGAGTCGTTATTCCATCTCAACAGATGATGATCGGCTACTATAACTTCCCACATCATATACCATATCTTCCCAGTCCATGGACCATGTGGTGTTGACAAGGCCTTAAATTCTCAACCATGAGCTCAAAACTATTATCCACCACCACATACACTGAGGATGCATGTGGTGACAGTGGAGAAAAAAAATCCCTTTAACAGGAAGATTTCCCCCCCAAAAAAACTTCCCTTTAAGAGGAAGACTTTCCAAAATAAGTTAATGCACCAATTATTAAAATTGGCTAAAAGTTAAGCTAAAGCAATGACTCGTACTAAGGATCCCATTTGGTGACAGAGGAGAGGAAAAACTTCCCTTTAACTGGAAGACTTCCCCAAAGAAGTTAACACTGCACCAATTTGTTAAGTTATACAAGAAAGCTTAGGCAATGCCTCATAATGAACATTCATGTAGTCACAGTAGAAAGGAAAAGCTACCCTTTAACAGGAAGGCTTTTCAAATACAAAAACTTCCCTTTAACAGGAAGACTTCCAGACAAATGAACATTGCACCAATTCATTATAAACATAAATTCATTATAAATAAGCTTAAGCAATCCCTCCTGCTGAGGTTTCACGTGGTAACAAGAATGAGAAAACTTCCCTTTAACAGGAAGACTTTCCAAAAAGAATTCCCTTTAACAGGAAAACTTTCCAAAATAAGGATAACACTGCAACAATTTTAATTTGTCAAGTTATACAAGTAAGCTTAGGCTTCCTCATAATGAACATGCATGTAGTGCCAGTAAAAAGGAAAAACTTCCCTTTAACAGGAAGACTTTCCAAAAAAGAAAAACCGGCTATTGGTTAAAAGTTATGAAAGCTTAAGCAATGTCTCATGTTGAGGATACATGTAGTGGCAGAGGAGAGGAAAACCTTCCCTTTAACAGAAAGACTTTCCAAAAAATAAAATAACACTGCAACAATTATTTAAATTAATTAAAAGTAAAGTAAGCTTAAGCAATGACTCCTACTGAGGATGCAAATGTTGACTGTGGAGAGAAAAAGCTTCCCTTTAACAGAAAGACCTCAATAAAAAGAAAAGGTTAACACTGCACCAATTATTTAAATTGGTTAATAGTTAAGTTTGCTAAATAAATACCTTATGCATGTAGTGATAGTGGAGAGGATAAACTTCCCTTTAACAGGAAGAACCCTCTAACAGAACCAGAAGTTAGTTCTGTATGAAAGGCCATCTATCACTACCCCCGGGGGATTTTAAAGGACAGAGTAAAGAGAGAGACGGAAAAAGAAAAAGAGCTGCTCCAAGAGTATCTGTATAGGAGAAAAGAGAGTTAGTTGTAGTAAAAGCCACTTTATTTGGTGGCTTTAGCTATGAGAAAAAAAAAGTTAACAGCAAAAGCTCCGCCAGATGCTTAGTCTAGGAGAGAAAATGGGTTAAAAACAAACTTAAACACTAAAGGACAGGTCCCAATCGATCCTCTCCAGAAGGACACATGGAGGTCAGCTGAAATTCTGCAAATAATAGCTGGTGGATTACAGTGTGGGCATTACCTCTGACCTCCGATTTGAAGCTCCAGCAGATTTCTGTTGTAGTCTGGGAGAAGTCAGCACCAGCAGATCTCTCCATTGTCGTCCAGAGGAAATTAAATGAAGTCGCATGACGAAATTCCGTTGTTTCGGCGCAAAAATGTATTGGTTTTTTTAAATGTTTTAATTGAACGTAAATTAAATTTGTTTGAGTTACTTAATATTAAGTATGTACAAAAAAAAAAGTATGTATGACAGAATATAAAGACCTCATCTTTACCCAAAAATATATTTGATATTCATTGGAAAGATTATTATCCTAATGCAGCTATACTAATGTCAACATAGCCACATTATATTGTGTATTGTGTAAAAAGTAGGTATGTTATCAAGGTTTATTAAGCCTAAGCTGAATCACTACCTACAACCTCTAAACTGTATTTGCCAAATCCTTGGCAGCCATCTTTATCTCACATCACAATGACAGAAGGATTTAAAACAGCAGATTCCTTCTCAGCTCATTGACTCTCAGCAGAGAATCAAACCAAACCAGCGAGCAAGAGGCCTAGTGTTGGCCTTCAACAGCATCAGCAGCGTAGCAAAACCCGCAACAGCTCCTACCCTGAGATGTCTTCTGGACCCGCCATTGGAACAGTTCTTTACAGATTTAACAAACCTTTGACGGGTTGGGCGGATCCGCCAGGCACCTTGTAGCGATTCCTCAGCTTGACGGAAGCGATCCTCAGTTTGATTGAAGCGATCCTCAGCTTGATTGAAGTAAATCCATAATCGATCAACCGCTAGCGATCCTCAGCTTGATTGAAGTAAATCCATAATCGATCAACTGTTCGCTCCAGAGGCCATTATATATCCTCCAATGTTTCAGGGACGCCAGCAACCAAACAAACCGCCGCTGAGAGGCCATGGTCGGGTCTCTCCTTGTGTGCTGCTCGGTTTAGACACAAAAAAATGGCTTCAACAAACTCATCAGTGGAAAAGACAAGGAATTTAGAGCAGTGTTTCTCAAACTGTGGTCCGCTAGGTACTGCATGTAAACGACTGTTTATTTGCCTGATGTGAGCTCAAAGTGTGACACTACAGCTAACTTACCAAAGGATTGTGTTACAAAAAAAATAATGATGGAAAACTGGCTTAAAACCAAGTTACTAAAAAGAAAAGCTGCAGATACTGGTGGAAAGAAAACAACTCCAGGACTATGATCAGAGAAAGCCAAGTCACGGCTGCTGACTGTTGATGTGTCGCTCACTAGCGAATGGATTCCTGGTAAGAATCGCTCCATTTAGTCAAAACTGTTCTTTGTTTTTACGACTTTCCTTGGTAATGAATGATGCTCTGCTTTCAGGTCAACAGCCACTGTTATTTGTATTTAATTAAAATATATTAAATTAAATAAATACAATTGCTAGAAATTGGTGGATTATTTTTTATATATATTTAATGGTGCAGAAAATGATTTTTGTTTCTGTTAAACCAACTCAAGTCTATTTTTTATTAATTGTGCTTCTTAATCACAAACAGCCCTAAATGTTATTCATGTATGCAACCCTTGGTAGTAAATAATTCTTTATTATGTCCATGTGTTTGACATCACTGGAAAGCTTACACTTCACACTTTCACAATCAATAACTCGAAATGCTCAAGTAGACGTGTTCATGGCTTTGTCATGGCCAGTCACCTTTACCAAACGGCGCCACTTTTCTCATTAGGATGAACAAAAAAAACAATACATGAGTTAAGAAACTAAAATTTTCATTGCATCATATATGTTATCATGAATAGATGTTATTCAGGTTAGGTAATCCCTGAGTGTTTGTTAAATGGATTAAGTGGTCCTCAGCCTGAAAAAGTTTGAGAAACACTGACTTAGAGTAAGGTTTCACAAAGCAGAAATTGGTTTCCAAGTCGGGAAATGGCTAAAGGGCAATTCCACCTAATTTTTCACTACCTTCCACATGTTTAATCTACTCTAGTTAAAAAAACTACAACACCTCAGACCTGGACTGGATTATTCTGCTCTAATAGAAGAATTTTTAAAACCATGTTTGGGATTTGTGAAACTTTTCTCTGATTTGTGAAACTTGAATAAATATTGATTTCACCATTGTATTTGGATCTCCGTCATAGTAGAACTGCTCCAGCTCCAAAACTACAACACCTAGAGACTTCAAATCTGGACTGGATTATTTTTCAACTAATAGCAGAATATTCAAAACCATGCTTGTGAAACTTCACTAAAGTTCAGATTACTATTCACACTTGTTACATGCAGTTTTTATTTTTTCAAATTCAATTCTAATTCAAAACCACGTTATTAATTCCAAAGGGAAATTAAATGTTGGTGTAACTTATTAATACTTCAAAGAGTTATTGTAGTTGGTGATGGCTGCTGGAAGGAAAGATCTTCTGCAGTGGTCTGTTAAGTGAAGTGAAGTTTCACAAATCCAATACAGGTTTCACAAATCCCAAACATGGATTAAAATATTCTGCTATTAGTTGAAAATAATCCAGTCCAGTTTGAAGAGTCTAGGAGTTGTAGTTTTGGAACTGAAGCAGTTCTAGTGTGACAAAAAAAAAAGGCAGTGAAATGAATCTTAAATTTCACAAATCAGAAAAAGGTTTCACAAAATCCCAAACATGGTTAAAAATACTCTCCTATTAGTTGAAAATAATATAGTCCAGGTTTGAATTGTGTAGGTGTTGTGGTTTTGGAATTACAGTAGTTCTAATATAAACTAGATGCAAAAAACAGGTAAAAATTGCACCTTATTGAAGTTTCACAATTAAAAAAAGTTCACAAATCCCAAACATGGTTTTAAATATTCTACTACTAGAGCAGAATAATCCAGTCCAAGTTTGAAGTTTCTAGGCGTTGTAGTTTTTAACTAGAGTAGGTTAAAGACGCGGAAGGTAGTGAACAATTAGGTGGACTCGCCCTTTAGCCATTTCCCGAATCGGAAACCAGCTTCAGCTTTGTTAAGGTTTCCGAAAAATAACTTACCGATTAACCAACGCAGCGATTTCAAACATGGCGCTCCCGCGGCCGACTTGCCATCACCGCAGCCCAGTCGGTCAAGTACAAGACGCCATAGGCCTGACGAACTGCTAGCTCCGGATGCCATTGTGTCTCAAATGTTTCAGGGACGCCAGCAAACAAACAAACCGCCGCTGAGAGGCCATGGTCGGGTCTCTCCTTGTGTGCTGCTCTGTTTAGACACACAAAAAAATGGCTTCAGCAACTTCATCAGTGAAAAAGACAACTTAGAATAAGGTTTACGAAAAATAACTTACAGAATGTCCAACGCAGCGATTTCAAACATAGCAGGAATAGCAAACTACTTGCTATCCCTGCGGCCTGCTCGTCGGTCAACTACAAGACACCAAACTAGGCCTCGATGAACTCTTGACACGATTTCAGTCGGCTCCACATAAGGCTGGGCGTCCACTCGGATTCCGCGTCCTGGGAAATCTGTATCATTTTAAATCCAGGTTCCAAAGTTTATGAATATCAGACCGACAGCTTCGTGTCTCCGTGCGGCTACTTGCTAACCGCGTTTTTTTTTTTTTAAATGGAGCTCACGCAGAAGCTGCGTCATATTTCTATCCAACCTGGCGCATGCGCCTCACGTTCATTAATGACAAAATGGCGCCATTCGCAACTGTTGCCAGATTTGACCTTTTCCAGTAAAAACACAAGGTAAAACTGAACCTGTAAAACCTGCCCAACTGCAAAGACACAGTCCGAATCTAAACCTCTAATAAAACTCATGTTAATAGCACTAATGTTTTATTCATAATCTACCCCTAATATATTTTTAGAATAATTTAGAGGAAGAAATTTTATATTTATTTTTTATAATATAAAACTGAAGATTTTTTTATGTTTTCAAAATGTTACTAAGAACAAACTGATACAGTTTTAGAAAAAAATACAGAAACATGGCACAACAGTAATTGATCAATAAAAATATATTGTTAATTGATCGATAAAAATCAGCTTTAGATTACCTCATTAATCGATAACTAACATTCGTAACTAGAGTCAAACTAATATGTTTATTTACATCATTTAAGAAATCTCTAACAATTTAGATTATCAAATAGTTTTAGGGGTGCTGTAAATGGTTATTCTGACAAATTAATCAAATAAAAAACAAGAAAATATAGGTGAATTCCACCTTAACAGCAGTATTATTATGGGAAATTAAATTTTAACTTCAGATATTTTATGGTTTTAGTTTCATGTATTGAGCTGTAATGAGTTTAAAGATGACTTTAAAAAATCTGATGCAGTGAGTTTACGGTGTTATTTTTTTATATCCAAATGTAACAAGTTAAAGGTGGAATTTCATCATCATGTGATATGACTATAATTTGGATTTTTGTCATACTGTGATTTAACAAGTTTAAGATGGAATTTCCTTATTGATTTATGTTTCAATGTAACAGGTTAAAGGTTACATTTTTATCTCCAGATGTAATGAGTTTAATGTAGTTATTAATGTTCAAATTTAAAAACTTTTAAGGGGTTTCAAGGTAATGTAAAAGAAATATATATCATACATTGTATTTTTAGAAGAAGAAATTATAACGGAAACAAAAGAAGGAGAAATGGATTGAACAAATATAAACTTCAATACTCTTTCGTAGCTTAAATAAGAGAGGCTTAGGTGAGTCTGAAGAGTCACTATATGTAAATAATGATTACTTTATTGATCATTTGGTGATGAACCTAATTGAAACCCTCTGGATCTTAATGTCCTCCTCCAGCAGCTGCAGAAACATTTGGAATGGAGCATTCTGAGGAAGATGAGGATGAAGCTGTTCATATGCAGAGACCAAAACCTTCATTGGCAGCTTTTTAATGAAAGAAAATAATGCACCTCAGTTTGGGACAGACTGAGCAGTTTAAGGACGTCACTTTGGGCATTTACACTTTATAGATAAAAAACAAACAAATCAATAATCAACTGATGCGTCGATAATAAAATACTGATTAGCTGCTGTCGGCAAGAAGGACAGATTCCGAGGCAGCGTCTGATCTGCAGGCGAGTTCTGACTCAGGAAACAGATGCACACGCGTGTGGCACATGTGTGAGAGTCCAGGGGAATCCCCACCTGCTCCTGTCCCTTCTGCAGGTCAGGATTTTACAAAACATCAGGAGCAAAGAGACGATACAAGAAGTTAGAAAAATAAGATTCTGAATAATCTGCAATCCTTTGTACACCCTTCCCCGATCCTCTTGGGGGTTACATGGCGTCCCCTGCTGACCCACAGTCAGTCTATGCATTAACTACGATGTGAAGACTCCTCTGCAGCTGTTCTGGGGTCTGTTGTCTCTGCAGTGTCCATTAGAACAGGCGTCCTGCTGCTGGACAAGTCGAGACCCAGAGTCCGCCTGGCTGGAGACTCGGTGCTGCGTGTCGAAGCCCAGGATGGAGCTGATGGAGTGAGGCAAGTCCTGCAGAGGAGGAGCGGATCAGAATCAGAACCGGGCTCTAGTTAAATCAAAACCAGGAGATTTAAACTGGACCATCTGAGTCTCCAACAACCGTCTCAATTAGGGATGCTAACAATTAATCTAGTCGTTTTCAAAGTGGGGTCTCAGAAAGTTAGAAGGAAGATTAGAAAAAAATAAAACAAAAAAAAATTAATCTAATACATTTTCAAATCATATATTTTAAGTCTTTTTAATATAAAATAATCTGTAACATCATTATAAGACATTTGTTAAAATAAGCTAATTCTGCGCTAATCTTTCTGATCAGCTGCCAGTTAAATTTATCAAGCCGTGTTGCTCCTCAAGCTAAATTAACTAGTGTGAAAAGAAATGTAAGAGATTAATAAAGTCACAATATATAATGTTTTCAATGGCATCAAAAGGTTTGGGAATCTTTTAGTTAATTGTCAATATAATAGTCAATTGTTTTAAAATTAGTTCCAATCGATTAACTAGAGGCGATGAAAACTTAACACCCACCTTGCAGCTGCGGATCTGAAGGTAGATGCCCTCAGCTTTCTGCAGGATCTCCTCGATGTTGAGCTTCATGGAGAGCTCGTTGATGTGCTGCAACAGAAGAAACCCGATCGATAAACTCCATTGATCGGATCGTTCATGATCCAGCTAATCAGCTGAAGCTAATCGGCTCTGCGTTACCTTCAGGATCTCGTTGAAGCCGTAGTTCTCCTCCATGATCTTCTGCTTCTCAGAGTCCAGGATGGCACAGCAGACCAGCAGGTGGAAGTTCTGACAAGGCAGCTCGGTCCACATGACCTGAGGATGAACGGATATGACGTGACATGATCAGGAACCAGAAACAGACACAGGAAGCAGAACCAGGGATATTTTAGAAAAAACAAGGACATTTCTCAGTTTGGAAAATGAAATATTTTTTACTTTACAAAAAAAGGTACAGAACTCACTGCCATATTGACACAGATAATATGTTTTTGGGGCTGAAAATTTTTAAATTGGGCTGATCAGACTGCAGTGAAAAAGTTGTATTTGGGTCTCATTTGGTTGCTGTGTGAACGTAGCATAAATGTTGTTATTGGTTCTGAAATCTGCAGTAAACCGGCTGGAAGAACCCTCATCGGATCTTCGGACTGACCTCCCAAAGCCGCAGGACATCGCTGAAGATCAGCTCCCTCTTGAAGCGGATCAGCAGCCAGCGGAAGCAGAAGTACAGATATCCGGACTCCTGGGACTCTGAAACACACAGAGACACGTCAGAGACATGGATCCAACACGGTACCATGGCCAGAATGCAACCCGACCCGACCCAACTGCTCCGTACCGAGGTAGTTCCAGAACGCCAGGTCAAGCAGCCTGAGCAGCGTGCTGAGCTGGATCAGCTGCGTCTTCATGCCCTGCATCTGCTCCTCAAAGTTCTGGTGCTGCAGCAAAAACAAACCCAACATGTCCAATTTTAATGGACCATCAAACGTGGATGGTTCTGGTTCTCAAAGGCTATATTGTTGGTTCTGGTTCTGGTTGGTTTCTCACCATTTGGTCCATGAAGGAGACGAAACACCAGAATGCATCGACCTCGTTCTCCATGACGAACAGGATCGGCGACAGGAGGTCACTCATCCCCTGAACGTAACCTGGAGAAACATGGAGGGTCGGTCAGAATCCCAGTGGGAGAAACTGAACTCGGTCGGTTCTGAAGA
>CAEFZY010051625.1:0-46173 GCA_903066815.1 Brachyrhaphis roseni
CATGAACGAGATGTAGCAAATATGAACGGGAAGCCACCCAGTGGCTGAAATAAATTACTACATTTAAAACACTTTAATAAAGTTGTCCATATATAAGGCGCACCGGATTATAAGGCGCACCGGATTATAAGGCGCACTGTCGGCTTTTGAGAAAATTGAGGGCTTTTAGGTGCGCCTTATAGTGCGGAAAATACGGTAAATACTGAACATTATGAACAAGTTGTCTTGTGAATAAGACAATAAGGGGTCTTTGGACTGAATGCATTTTTATGCAGTGTATAAATGTGAAGTGTCTATTAAGTCAATTTTATTTTTTAAGACATGACCTTACTTTGCTTGTATTTTTGTTGTTGATGTATCTCCAGGATTCACTGAGGTTATAGACCACAACCATCTACAAATACCTGAAATCCAGAAAAACTTGAGATCCACCCTAAACCTGCTTAGAACTGCCTATTTTAAAACTGAACATCAAGTGTACTTTACATTCATCACTACCCTCAGTGGAAACCCTCTCGGCACAGCTGCAGAAGCTAACAAATGGTAGAATTGCACCCAGGAGTTTCAGCTTTGTGCTTTCCACACTGCGGTATTTAAGGAGTGCACATATTGTTTTCAAACTTAAGTACTCTCTCAGTGGTTAGTACTGAAGGGAGATGACTTTGTTCTGGATCAGTGGGAGGGACACTGAGAAAAGCCAATATGTTATAACATCATGATGGTTTGTGGAATTCTGCTAAGTGTTGTGCTGGACATCTGGGTTTGAATCGATCTCTGAGAGTTATCAGACTAAGACCTTACTTCTAACATTTGAACGGCAGGTACTCATTTCTGACACAGGATTTAGACTAACAACATGTCTGATAAACCCTGTTTCAGGTTTGTCTTTGTGTGTGAAAGACAAACCTTTGCTAAACCTTTGTTCCAATGCCTTCACCTTGAAATTTAAGAGAAATCTTTTTAACTATTTTTTTGTCGTATGGATAAATCGGGGTGTAGTATGCAACAGACAATTGCTTCCAGCTGCTGAATTACATATTGTTTGGAAAGTTTAATAAATCACACAAGAAACTGCCTCTATGAAGACCTCTGGACTGGCATCTAAGCCGATTTTTGATAAATGATGCCTAACAGGTGGAAAGAATCTAAGTTTAACCAGTGATTAGCAGGTGACAAATTAGTGACTACCCTCGCTAACTTCAAAACTAACGTGAGAGTTAGTTTTGATGGTCAATTTTGGTCAAAAATACATCTTGGTCTAGGGTAAAAATCAAAACCTGGAGTTTTGATTTTTACCCTAGACTAAAAATCTAATGTCTCAAAGCTTGTGGAGCCACACAAGCTGTGAAGAAATGGAGAACTGAAAGACGTTTTCCACCCAAAGTGCAATTCAGCAAACAAGGACTTAAGTCTAGGTAAGTCCACAAGAACTTTGGAGATACTCACTCTGGAGTTGTTTGACACTTTTAGTTCTGCTTTAATTTGATTTTAAAACATAAACTAATTCCTCACTTTACACTGAGGTTCTAAATATGGTATCACATATACACATGGTCTGTTGGTTCAAATTTATATTAGGAATTTTCAAAGTTTCTCTAACATACCAGGAACTACCAACATCTTAGGAAAAGTAGCTAAAAAAACAGATAAAATTTGAACATGTTGTAAAGGTCATCACAACTACAAGACTCAAAATTGCTTTTTTAAAATAACAGATTGAATAATGTTGTTGGCTGGAGTCAAAGTAAATGAATTAGGTTACCAACTGATGCAAAGATCTGAGTTTATCCAGGTTTTACATTGCTTTATATTGAGAACCAAATTGTCAAAGGAGAAGAGAATGACAAATGATCAACTTTTAACTTTGCATGCACTCCAGAGTCATTACTCTTTAAATCCCACTGAATTCAGGTGGGTTTTGTTGTTGGGAAGAGTTTTGTGAGACATTTACTGATCATTCAGGGTTGAGCAAAGAGAAAACGGACAAATGTTGCATTGTTTACTCTATTGACAAACTGAAGCCATGTCAATATGCATAAATGGAGGAACTGATGGGGTTCGAGCAATGAAACACATTGTTCTCAAAATGTCTTTTTGACATCTGCACAATAAATTATGACATTTATACAAATAAATACATTGTAAAAACATAAAAAGTGTTGTTAAAATGTGTCACACAGTATGTATATAGTAATAATGTGAAATAGTATTGTAAATAATGGGAATATATTGTCAGTACAATGAAATTCTCAGATTTAATGTGATATCGCTGTAGTTTGTTTGGTTTGGGTGTCAGCTCTTTTTCTCCACCCCCTTCACCAGCTGTGATAGTTTGCTGGAGCAGAAACAATGTGCCTCAAGAAGTGGACTTAAGAGATCCCAAAGGCTTCAGAAAAAAGCAATATGTATGCAAATGTAGTACAAAATGAATTCCTGAGAAAAATAATGGTGTAAATTAACCAGATAATATACCAAATTGACCAGCTATTGCATTACTTGTTGATGGAAGCAACATGCTAAAATTATTTCAACTTCACTATTACACAGTAACATGATAGTGAATGACAGCTGTTATGAATGAATGAATGAGTGAATGGATGAATATAGTTGATCAAACCCCATGGGGGAAATTGACAGACCTATGTTATCACCTATGTTGTTATGTCTCAAAATAACAAACATCTATAGTTTGCTGCAGTGTTTCACTGTAGATCGAACCTAATTTCTTCAATATCATTTGCAACAATATGTTACAATAATCAATTGTTTCCTCTGTATTTAATAAGCACTAATGTCAGCAGTGTGATCGTACTCAGGTGCCAAATTAATTTGTAAAATCAAAAACACATGCAATTGTTTTCCTTCACTCTGGAAATACAAACATACAGCTCTACAGATTTACATCTGTGTTGACTGAGATTTATATTCCATGGTCAATTGTATAATTCTGTGACGCCATCACGCATTGTTGTACTTCATTGTGGCCAACACGTCGCTCGCCGGGAGGACCTGGGATCCAGAGGAAGAGAGAGAGAGCCTGACTTTTTCCAAAGTTAACTTATTTTAGACACTCTTTTTCTTAATATGAGGCAGCAGCGAGCTGAGCCTCACCTTGGATTGATCAACCTCTCACTAACTCGATGAGAGCATGTTCCTCCTGTCTGTACGTCGCCAATAAATTGGTTAAAAAAACACTTACTATATAAACAGATTTTCCATAATTTAGCTATGTATATAATGTACAGTGTTTTTTGTCACCAGCTGTGTGTATAACGTGTTTCATGTGCTGAGGAGCGATCATGAACTGCAGACAACAGGTTCGAGGTGAGGCAAGCAGTTCTCTTGCCTGAAGGCAGGGGCCGCTCATGATCCCAGACATTGTGACTCCACTACTGTAGACAGTAACAGCGAGCTAGCCATACAGTAAAGTCAAGTGCAGCAGTCACTTATTAATAATTGCAAAATAAACATTAAGCCTAAAACCATACTACTGCAACGTCAGAATGTCAGACTGAATGTTCATGTTTTTTGTGTGGGAAATATTTGAGTGTTTTTTTTTTTGTTTCGTTGTTGTCGGTTGCTATGGCAACGAGCCTGCTCATAGCTGTGCGGATACAGAGAACGAGAAAGAAGTGGTTTTGAGTTGTACTTTAACGGTTTTTCCCTTTGCTGTGGAGCACGAAATGATATCTACATGCCCAAGTTTGATTAAGTTAACAGAATTATTGTACAGCGGCAGCGCAGCTATGCATGACATGTTAAAGAATTGTCTTTTTGCCCTCCAGCGTTGTCTGCATGCGCAAAATTTCCTTATGTAAACAATAACAGGCAGATGGTCTATATTTGTAAATATGATTATGATTAAGTCAGTCCTCACCAACTACTAACCTCACTGTGATGATCTAACTCCTCCTCCAATAACATTTTAATGTCATGTTGTTGTTTCATGATACAAAGGAGTTTATCATCAACAGGATTGATGAAAGAGTAGCCTGGCCACTGCCTTGCTGAGCTTTTCTGTTTGATTAAAATCAATCCTTCTCCCAGTCACTTGGATTCCACGGGTAGAATTACTAGTGGGCCAACCAGTGAACAGAAGGAGAAGCTGTGAACGATGCTTCCAGATATGGAAATACACTATTACCTGTTTTTCCTCTTGTATTGTGAACTGACAAAACGTGTGCAAAGCTGTTATCAATAAAAACAAATTGGACAAGTTTTAAATTATACAACTTTAAATATATGGCATTCTATCTCAATAATTTAACATCTCCAGAAGTATATAAATTAAGTATGTACAGAATATACTGCATAAGGTTTCAGGGTGGAAAGAGAAAGTTTTTCAGTATAATCTCAGGAGTCAGGTGGGGTTCCATTTCATGACTGTTCTTGTTCCCAATGACTTCAATCCTAATACACATGGATGCAGGAAGTTCATCCTTGGAATAAGCGAAGCAGCTTATTACCTTGGCTGCTTCGCCAAAACTAGATATGGATTGTAGAATCAGAAAGGCGGCAGCAGTGCTACAACAGCAGCTCTTCATATGAAGCCTCAGCCACTACGTTTTGCCAAGCTGTGCCTGTGGAACTCCATTGTCCTGTCAGCTGCAATTTATGCCTGTGACACCTGAAAAAGTACATAACTAATAAATAAAAGAAAGATTTTTTTTTTCTTTTCACTGATGAAGCATGTAAAGATTTAGTTTGACAGGATAAGTATTACGACTTGCTAATCATTGCCTTCAAACATTGTGAAGGCAAACAACAGTGACAGACCAGAGAACACAGGCACCATTCAAGAAGAACCAAAGAAATGTCTCAAAGCTTGTGGAGCCACACAAGCTGTGAAGAAATGGAGAACTGAAAGACATTTGCCACCCAAAGTGTAATTCAGCAAACAAGGACTTAAGTCTAGGTAAGTTCACAAGTACTTTGGAGATACTCACTCCGGAGTTGTTTGACACTTTTAGTTCTGCTTTGCCTTATTTTTTGTGCTAATGGTGCTAAACCTTGGATCAGTTGATGAAAATTTTCAAATATTTGACAACTTTAATTCTTGCTTCTGTTTCTAGTTGCACTTTGAAGCTCAACACACAACTTGGGATACAGTCTTGCAGCAAGAAATGTGAACACTTGTGAATTTTTCCTCAGTTTTACAATATTAATCAAAACTATTTTTATATTTATTTCATTTTTATTTACATATTTACTTATGGTTGCTTTTCTGGACAATGGAAGCCAAAATAAAATTTGATTGAAAAGGTGTCCTGCGACAGACTGGCGACCTGTCCAGGGTGACCCCGCCTCTCGCCCGGAACGCAGCTGGAGATAGGCACCAGCAACTCCCGACCCCATTAGGGACAAGGGTGAACAGAAAATGGATGGATGGATGAAAAGGTGTCCAAACGTTTGACTGTTGTCAGTTTTACAATGATATATGAACCAGCCTTTATCTGGAGATTTATGTTTTAACTTTAAGTTCTTATTTGCATTGAAAAAACTTGGAACGTTGATATTTGGCACATTCACATTAACTTGACAAAAAAAAGTCTGTTGCTTATGAGTTGTCAGCATGTCAGCATACAAACTATGAGGTGAAATGATGCATTATAATTGTTCAGGCACGCCGCATGAAACAAAAAATTAGCTATTTTGAGATATGTGTGGCTTCTAGCATTGAATGCTTCAGATAGAAGTGAAAAACCAAACAGCTAACTCATCTAGTCAAAACAAGATTTATGCCAGAGAAGCTAATATTGGAAAATTATTTTCAAAATAAGAGAGTGATCAATGGAGGCACTTACGGATCACAGCAAGGCGCACACACACAAATAATTACTGTGTGTGGCTGGCCTCTCTGCAAACATGGCCTCCTTATTGACAGCTTTGTGACTCTTATGAGACAAACACACACACACACACACACACACATACACTTTCATTCAATCATTTAACACAGAAGAATAGGCAATTACATCACAAAATTAAGTTAGCAGTTTTTGTATGAGGAACATATCAAGAGCCTGACTGCAAGAGCATTGTGGGAGGGAAAAAATGGCAAAAGGATAAAGACAGAAAACGAATCAAGTGAGAAAGAAGAACGGCATACAGCAGAGGAGAGAACAGAGAGTTAAGGTAAAATAATTAGCGGGACTAACATGGCGTTACTGGTAGCTGTGGTGGAAACGTCAGCCGAAGAGATAACTCCGCACTTGGCACATTTGAGCGTCATATTGTACAGTGGCACTGTCATCTGACTGCAAAGTCAAATTAACACGCTGTAACATACACAAACAGATACAAATGCTCCTACACGTAGACTCACACAAACAGGTGCGCAAATGAGCACACGCAGGACACGACAAACACACACACACGCATTGAGTCACAGTGTTCTCGCACAGTCTCTCTCTCAGGGCTACAGACCTGCATGAGGTTTTGTGATTCAGTGTGTTTAGATGCGAGTCTCAAAGTGACAGGGTAAGTGGGACAAGTCATGGCCCATACTGGATGTATTTTACCAAAATAAAAAAATAGATAAATAAATAAACATTATGTGATTTTTTTTCTATAAGAAGCCAAAATATTGGTAATATATTATAAACTCATCCAGCATGTATCTCTCTGTTGCTTTGATTCTGGTTGTATCCTTGATAAACTTTAATTCAAAGGCTTCCAATAAACCCATCCAAAGTCAAAACCACAAACAATCCTGACAGCTCGTCTACTCATCACAAACTACAAATTTCCTCCGCTAAACTTAAGGCTTAAAAAATAACTGATTTCATTCGCACTGTTGGCAAAACTAGCTTCAATCCAAGTTAGCTGCTTAGACAGTGAACCCCCAGAAATACTTGAGACCCCCTTTAAGAAATGCTTAGAACTGAACATTGTAATAGTTCAAATGCCAAATATACCCTGATATGCATTAATACACACAGATGGAAACCATCTTAGAACTGCCGCTGAAGCTAATATCTACAGCAGATATCAAACTCATTTTCATTTTGGGCAATATCAAAATTATACATTTCTTCAAAGGGCCGATTTACATTGATAAAACCTGTTAAACTGCTAAAATATGTTTAGCAGTTTAAAATATGGCCGCAAATAGCGGCCATCTATTTTCAGATGGCAGGCTGAATTCAACAAGTACATCTTAAAAATAAATAATTTCAAACATATTTTCACATTAATGTAATTTGGCAGCAAACCAATAAAAACTGCTTTGGTTTGATTGATGAAGTAAACCTCGGCAGCCTCGAGAGCCTAGAGGAACATATAAAAAGCTATGAGTTTATGATCTAAGGTTTTCTCATTTCCACTGTTGGGTGTTCAGCCAATCAGAGGCAAGGCAAATAAATACAACTCCTGGATTCACTGCTAATGCCAGTAGTTCAAGTAACATTGTGCTAATTATTCCAGTTTCCCAAGCTTCATTTTCTTCTGAATATTCTAGATATACTATGGATCTAGAATATATGGATTATGAAAAAATATGCAAGTAAGCAGACTTTCCACAAATAACTTGAAGTTACGATCAACAGAAAAATTTGGAAATACGAGAATTTGCCAATTGAGACCCTAAATTTCTCAATGATAATACCACATCGGATTCAACATTTTGTTATTGATGTTTGACAGAGTCAAAAGTTAGTAAAGGAGGAAAGAGGTCATATCATGTAAAGAGTTGATGGCAGAAGTATAACAGACCATCGTGGAGTGACGATGGTCTGTTATGCCATCATGACTGCTCACATCCAGAGCAGTCTGGATGTGAGCTCAACAACTGCAACTTTACACACATGCTGCGTTGTCAAGCAATATTATTTCCATAATAGGTGCGTTGTGTGATGTCACATCCCCTGCACAAGCATGTCACTTCAGGAGCGCAGATTGCTCACACTAGAGTCTGATGGCAGTTGCCACCATAAATTATAATGTAAACTACCAAAGAAAAAGAAAAAAAATGGATCTCTGCTAAAAATTATATTAGGTTAAATTTTAATTTGATGACAGTGGATATGCTCTTTATGTTTTAACCGTTAAAACAAAGAGAGCATCAGTCAGTCACATGTGCAGAATGTCATTAATTCTTACTGGTTTATGTAAAACCCAAGGTACTGTAAGTGAAAACATGCAAACAGTATTTAATCAGACCCCTGCTGCTCCTCTGGAGGACGCTTTCCCTCCGACGCACTTTAAGGCCAGCAGGCACTGCTATCTTCTTTAGCTTCATAAGCTAAAGTACACAGTCCACTGAGTTTATGGGTCTCCTGTCAAGCGCCACATTCTTAACTTGGTCTTTCATTTAAAAATAACATTCTATTTACAAGGCTGTGAAATCAGACACAGTTCCTGCGTCAATTGACATTATTCCACTTCTATCAACAAAAATATTTTACAGATATAATTGTTCTTCAGTAAAATATTTTTAGAATTTCACAACTCAGGATAATGCTGATTACAGGCTGCATGGAGGCCAAGTGTGATATTTTTGCAGGACTTCAAGAAAAAAAATGGACAAACTTTTATTGTCCACTAAAGACTTTTTAATTTTTTTTAGATTTCATTCATCAATTATTTACAGGACAAAGGCTTTAGCACTGTTAGTCATGCTTGTGTACACGCAGCTCGGTTTGCTGCTGCTGTGCTTAATGGCGGAGGAACAACTTACCATCCCAGGAAAACCACCGTCATCAGTGGTCATGCTAACCAGCTTTAGGTTTCGCGACAAGGTCCGCGGGGCAGAAAAATTTGTAGGGCAGTAGCAAGTAATGGGGAGAGTGTGAGCAGCATGTACGTGAGGATGATTGACAGCACTAAGACCCTCCTGCTGACTGATTGGTTGTTTCTGACCAGTAGCGACATGTTTGCAGATGGTAGTAGGAACACAGGAAAGAGGCAGAGGAGCTTGATTTTTTCACTGATTATTTGTTTCATATTACTCTGTCAGGATATAGAGACATATTAAAAAAATATAAGAAACAAAAAAGTCTACTTTTAGTGCATTTTCTTTATTTGAGTCATCCATTTAGACAAATATCAGTCATCGGGATACTTATAATTTGTTTTTCTGTTTGAATCCAATATAAAAATCACTAAATCGGAGATACTGATGATCACTGATGAGACACGTTGTCTGGACTATATATGCTAGAAAATCTCAACTAGATGTATGAGCTGTCATGTGATCTGTAGTATGATCAGGAAGCATCACTTTTACAAATTCTAACTATATCAATACTGTTACTGTAAGACTGGTACAGACAACAAAATGACCAACGTTGAAAGATAATAAACTAATATCTTCCAAGATGGCCTTTCACTACACAATAATTAGAGTTGAGGGAATATATATTTTGCAATGGGAAGATCGGAATAAAAAAAAAAAAAAATCACAATTGATTTTTGCTAGAAATACCGTTTCTAAAATAAGGACAAGTCAGTTGTTAAACAACCACTAGAAGTAGTGCTATTAAAAAGCTATTTGAGATTTTTAAGCAACAGTTTTTCTGGACTGAAGAGAAACTGCAAAAAGTGTCTGTTTGGCTGAGATTTAATAAAACATGACAGTTGATTACTTTGATATAGTATTTACTATTCCAAAAAGAGAGCTTCATCTATACATAACATGACAATCAAAGAGAAGTTAGACTAAACTAAATGGGAGGATAGCTTAAAAAAAACATCACCTGCTGCTACAACAGATGAATACAAAGTTTGTGGATGAAAGTGTTTAAGTTGTTTGTTGAGAAAGAAACATGTTATACTTTTATTGTCTGGACATCTCGTTTCATATTTAACTTGATAATGGACTTTGACTTCAATGTTCAGGCACAGTAAGAGCTGACCTCATGATGCAGATAGCGCTGTGCACCCAATAGGTAGGAGGGGGGCTTCAATAACTTTCACTGAGTTTGATTCTTCACTAATTCGGTATGATTCTATTGATAGTTTTTATGGTTGGAAAGTCTCCTGGAAATCATCCTGATCACAGAATTTATCTGCTATTCAAGTCTCTGGCTGGGAAACTTCCACAAGTCAAAATTACTTTCAGTCAGAAAAAACATGGTGGAAAAAAAGTTGATATTAGATGTGAATCTGAAAGAGGTACAAAGAATGTTGAACCATACATATATACTGTATGTAAAATAATTTTTAAAAACGTTTATGACATTACTCAGCATAACTCAAGAATATTCTATTAGAAATAGAACTCATTTGAAAGAGCATGACATATCATTACTGTTCCATACTTTACATGCGCAGTGTGCTTGCCAGGGAGCAACACTGGAGAAAAGGACTATTAAACATGTGAATGTCACAAGTGGTGTATTAACTGAACATGAGAAAATAAACTCTGTACCATTGTTGTCATAACATTTGATTAGTTGCACCTGCAGTGCCTCGTGACTGAAAAGAAAACCACCCAGCTAATCTGAACTGGGTTTCTATTAGGAGTTTGTAGAATATTCCATCAGTCTTCAACATATGTTACTTTTTACCTGAGTTGATTTAAATAAATTAAAAGCTAAATGCTGCATTTCTACTGTGGAATTATATTTTGTCTTTTATTACTGTGTGGGATTAGATTTATTCTTTTACGACAATATGTTAGCAGGTATTTAAGCTTACATTAATTAAATGAGTATGATCTGCTGTAGTAATATCAGAGCATGGGTCTAATATGTTATGGAATATTATGTACCAGAGATTGGATAGGTGTCAAGTTTTGCTAACTGGACTGACAAAATCTCAGCAGCAGCAACTCCTTATTAGGAAGTATGATTCGTAAAACTGAAATCATTATTATTAAATCATTATTTTATGCAGGCAGGCGTGGTGGTAAAATTCCAGAATTAGTTTGTTTTGAAGCTTGAGGTGTGGCTAAAATCTACATAACTGTGAGTTATCAGAAAATATACCAGATATGACTGAATCCATGTCTGCATCTTTTGTCTGATCTCCAACAGATATCATTTGCATTTTACTAAAATTAGTTGATTAAACTGCATGACTAGTTTTGATCTCTCACATCATGAACCTCGGTAAAGACGTGAATTTTCCTTAACACTATACAGTAAGCAACAGTTTAGACTTGGAAATGTGGTCCTCCAATATGATGAGTATGGTCATTATAATAATATACATGAGTGGATCTCTCAACAGACATCTGATCTCATCCAATATATCATGAAGGTATAATTTTCACTATATAGGAATACTTTCAAAATATAATGCGAAACAAAACTTCTGAAAACAGTGGTGCAAACTTGATCACTTTTGCGTTGGGAAAAAGTGATCAGGTTTGATCACTTTTTCATTTTTCACTAAATTTTTTATTGATAAAATATTGGTGGACAACTTAAGGAAGATAATAGATGGTTTTCTACAAGGATAACGGTCCAAAGCCAGCTGTTGAACAGGCAGACAGCTGACCAAATTAATCACACAGTATACCAAGAGAGTGAGGATGATGAGCAGAGCGTTAGCTGGGCACAGCTAGCAACTTAGCACTGTTTTTCTGCCAATGTTTAGCCCTTGGATAACAGGATGGCTAAACCATAGCTGCAAGTAATCATACCATATGTTAACCCGGAAGTACAACTCTGCTCCCTCTTGTTTTTGACTGGCTTCATAGAAATGTCTCTGAATCCAACTGGATATACCCTTGGTGACAAAGTGGTGTGTCTGCGGTAATACTATGTCCTCATGCTGTGTTGTTTTGTACTGCTGACCCAACAAGCCAGTCCAATCTTCAAACGTTTTTAAGTAATACTTCAGATTACATTTTACTTTGCAAGCTTGGGTGATCATCTGAAAGCTATGAAATTAGCCACAACGAGGCAAATTAGTACTTGAATATATTTTTAGAAATGAATTCATTGGGTGGCTATACATTTTTGAAACCCAAACTATAGCACACCTATTTAAACGTAAATTACAATCTTCTTGTTTTAAAGAAAACAACCAATGGAGATCAAGTGAATAATCAATATATCATAAAACTGTGCAGAACAGTAAAAACAGTATCAGATTTATATCTGGGACATTCTTATTTACAATATGTCAAATAAGACCATCAGATACCACATTAAATATTTCATTCACAACAACCATTCTGAACCAAAGTTGTATAGAAAAGAAAATATTAATTGTAGAGCTCTACTGCTGTGAGTTATTGATAGGAAAAAGTTAGCATTTCTCTAAAAGCACTAGAGACGTCATTAAGGCAAAGGCAGTGTTAGGTTCTAGCCAGCTAGCAGAAGGCAGGAAAACTGCAAGACCAGTGAAATAGTGGGGTGTATAGGCAGGAAATAATAGTGAGCCAATCATTGATGCTTGCTAGAGGAATCAGCTTGTTTGGTAATTGGCATGGCTGGTAGCCTTAGAGAGGAAAGTCGGATGGGCAGATATTTTTACCCAATCACTGATGAGATGGGAGGGGGCTTCTGAGACTGATGTGTTCCTGATTGGAGAGCCCTGAGTGAGAGAGAGGGGATTCTGTGCAAACTCAAACATGACAATTCAGACAGCAGAACGAATACAGTGAACAGAGAGATCATCGGAGAAAGAAAATACTTTTCAGAGAGAGAGAGAGAAACAAACAAAAACAATCATATGTACCAACAATGCTCATGGAGATGGAAAACAGCCGGAAGAGTAAAGGGGATCAGGGTGCGTGAGAGTGCTAATAAATAACTGACAAATTCCACTAAGGGAGCCTACAAATTCAAACAAAGGTCCAACATGATTTGGAGCTCAGTTTCATGTGTAAAATGAACAAAATATATCTTATAATATGCAGAGAATGTTTCCATAATAACCAACAGAACTGCTTTCACTTGCTCATGCTGGCATGAAGCATGACTGACTCAAGTAGTTTGGGTGGAGGTACCTTAAAGGGAGAATGTAGAACCTGGTCACCAAGTAGAGCTAAGGCACATAATCAGACACCAATGAATGTGTGCACATTTGTGCTTTCAGCCAAGTGGACGAGAGTTGTAGTGTAGAAGTGTTTAGACAAATCCCACCATCCACCCTTAAAGATTACTGGGGTTTAAAGTGTGGACAGGTGTTTCATCTGTTTGGCAAACCACTAAATTTAGCATTCAAAATTGGATCAAGTCATAGCTGGACAATTTGCCATATAGGAGGACACAATTTTTTTGGCAGCATTTTCCTTATCAAACAGACCACCTTTTTCCTGAGTATTCTCAAATACGATGGCATGGCAAATCTTAGTCAATAACTATAGTGCAGTGTTTCCCAACCCTGGTCCTCTAGGTACACTGCCCCACATGTTTTAGGTGTTTCTTTGCTTTAGTCCAGGTGATTTCAATTGACATGTGTTTGCTGAACTGCAATCAGCTGGATCAAGCTGGGATAAAGCAGGGGAACATCTAAAACATGCAGGGCAGTGTGCCTTGAGGACCAGGGTTGGGAAACACTGCCCTACTTTACGCGCTGCTAACAGCCTCCTCCGAGAACTCTGCCAGGCTACAGCTTGTTCCCTACAGCTGGAATGACATGTAGGTTCAGGCTAGTTAGCATGGCTACCCATAAAGACGAATAAATAGGTTTCCTTTAATGAGAAGTTGGTGTTCCACCATTAACACATTGAGCAGTGCGTACCTGAGGATGATTGACAGTGGTAAGTCCCTCCTCCTGGCTCTGATTGATTGTTTCAGTCAAGGAGCAGTGCATTTCTGCTGCTGGCAGTAGAGCCACAGGCAGAAGAGCTTGATTTTTTCCAACGGTTGTCTTATATTACACTGTTATGACATGGTGACAGTTTTAACAAATATATAAAAAATATTTATTTTTTTATAAAAGTAACATATTGGAAATTTAAAACGTTTTCCATCCAAGCTCAGTTCCAGACATTGCATGGAGCTGTACATCACATTTGATGTGGATCATATGGAACCATCTTGTTTTATATGTGTAGAATAAACATATATCATACAGAATTAAAAGAAACATAATGTCTCTTTCAGATGAGAAAGCTTCAACCCTGGTCAGCAACAGTACAGTCAAATCATAGTCTCTCACTAGGTACTGTAGCACTGAGCTATTAACTGAGATGTATAAATGCAACTAAACCGTTTTCAGAAACGCAAGAGCAGATAGAGATAAGGAAGTTAAACCCAACGCATAATTTGTTTTTACACCCTGATTCCCTTTACTGAAAAGAGAAAAAGAAGTTGGATTAAAAAGAGGATGAATTTACAGAGCTTTTACATCAAGAGCAACACCTGCAAACAAAGAGTAGCTGGAGGAGAATGCAACACTTCAGAAACATAAAAGAAAGCAATGAGATGAGTCATCAATTTGCTCAGTTTGTGCAGGACCAATAACCAGACAGCCTTTGTTTTTTTGAGGATTCCAGCGTCAGATTTAGCCTTTTCAGTTGACAGTTATTTCAGAGCTGAAGCTGATAACAGCCACAATCCCCTCCATAAGCAGCCAGGCTGGTTATAGGTCACTGTGTAAAATGAATGTGTGGTTTAAGGCATACCCCGCCCTCTCCTTTAGTTTCATATCAGTAATGCCATCTTTGGAGACCAGTTTGTTAAAAACGAGAATCCCAATAACCATGTTAACCTGCCAAAGACAAGAGGCACAGAGTTAAAGCAGAGTAAAGGCACTTTTATTGCTTCAGAACATGCAGCACCACTGTAGTGAGGATGATGATGGTAGTGGTGTCTAGAACGTCCAGCATGCATAATGGCTTGCAGAACAGACTCTAGGTAAGCGCACTGCTGGCTCAGAATTCTAAAAACTGAAATTAAATTTGAGTCACAGGCATTAAATGAAGCAAAAAATTAAAAATAAAAAAAATATATAAACAGATTTTAAAGATTAAATAAAATTCATTCTGAACAGGAAGGATAAGCAGCAAACAGAAATATACATAAAATATGAGTGAAATCAAAGCTGCTGGGAGTGATGGTGCATGGCTGATTAGATGAATTCTTATTTCAGATTTTATGTATATAAACATTTCTACATGTAATCAGACAATAGTCAGAGTGAGCCAGACTTTCAGTATGACTGCAGAGTAACAGTCTGACAGGTTAAAAACAAACTGCTCCTCGTAGGAAGGAAGGGCCGAGGACTGAAGGAACTGAAACTATTCTGTTTATAGACGTCTGGTTTTGGTTGATCGTGAGAGTTTAGAGGAGCGTTAATACATCGGTTTACCACAACAGAATGTTGCTGGCTAAGCTGAGGCCGACCCTTTTCTCTGTGAAATAGCAACTGTGAGAAGAGAAGGAGCTTTTCTTGCTGAGCTATTCTTGATGTTTGTAGCTAGAACAGCTACAAACATCCGTATTAACCATTTTTCATGGATACTTGCATTCACAGCAGTAAGATTAGGACTGAGTTAACCTAATTTATAGATTTTTTTCTTTTACAATGACTTGACCTTTATTTTTTTAATTATGTCCCTTCATCATAAAACATCTGACACACCCTCAATGACTAAAGCAGGACAGAGCCACATGAATTATTTAGATGGTTGGTCTTATTATGGTGGAATTCGGAAGAAATGCAGGACAATGGTTACAATTTAGAACAGACTCCAGGGCACATAGATGGTGGCATTATAAGAGCTGGAACGGCTGGAACTGGACTAACTTTCACAACAGTGAGTGAAGGTCACCAGACACATACACTGCGTAGCATTACCAACACTTGGCAGGTTTTCTAGGATAGGAACTATAAATAAGTACACAAAAAATTTAAGAATATTGGAAGACTAATGAAAAATCTATAATTGCTCCACATACTACTAACAACTTTGATTAATTGAAAAAAGTGATATTTATATTTATGTTTTTACAATAGCAGAGACAACCTCAGCAAAAAATTGTTAAAAATTATTTTTCCTAACTAAAAATGGCCTGGTATAAGACCTTAAAATACTGGAAGTTGGATTTAATTTTGGCTTAGTCTTTACTATGACTTTAACTGCTCAACAACAATTATGAAATAATTAAGATGTAAATGTGCATGTTAGGAACAAGCCCGGTACACTGCAACCTCATAACGTTAAGCAACAAATAAAAAAAAACACAATGGACAGAAAAGTAGCAACAAACGTAAACTTGTCAAAATAAATCATTTGTCTTGATAGGCATCCCAATCCAGGCCAAACAAAAAAGAACAGCTCCAGTATTTGCCGCTGGGTTCTAATGTGTCTAATGAGGCATCCTATGTAACTGGTGACTTTCACTCCACTCAATTGCCAACGCCACCCTGTTCCTCTGGAGAACATTCTTTACATGGCAGCTGTTTGTGTACCATTTACTCATATAGAGCCATTCAAGTAAAAGGGAACCCAAAGTGCTTATCTAAATTAACAAAACTTTTTAAGAATAAAAATATATTATAAAAATGTTCCAGAATAATTTAAAACTGAAATTTAACTCCAAATCTAATCTTCATTCTCTTTTTTTCAATCTCTCATCAGGGATCAGGCAAGCAGTTCATTAGTCAGATTCTTTGATCAAAAGCGGGATTAAACAAAGTTTCTGGTCCGATCTAAAGGAGTAAACAGTTTCTACACACCTGGTTCCAGATCTTCATGCTGTCTGACCTGGTTTGTTCTGACTTTGGGAACTCTGAGTTAGCAGGTGTCTGAAGAGCTGAGGGTCTTCATGGTTCGTACTTGAAAAGCAGCTCAGAAACAACTTTCAGCTAAAGAATCAGTAGCAGAATCTTCTCAGGTAAAGAAAAGGGAAAAAAAATTCCCATGTCCCTAGGGGGAGTCTGTTTCACTGAGTCTACCTGAGGGATAAACTTAAGCCTAGCAGTTTTGAGAACATAAACAATCACTTATGTTCTTTCTTCATTAAGCTGAGGACATTTTGACATTTTGACCAATAACACTCACTGATATTACGGGCACACCCTACAGTTGGTGGACACACAGATATAAAGTTGTGTGTTGTCAGCTTACACATAGAGATAACAGTACTCTATGTTCCAAGTTAGGACAGACCATAAAGGTGTTATATAAAAGTGCCCAGAGAATGGATCATTGAGGAACCTCACAATTAATTTTTGTCTGCCTCAGATTTATAAATGTCAAATGACACAAAGTATTATTTTGTATTGCTGCTTTGACGTTCTGCTGTAGTATCATTAAGGAACTGACTATGACAGGTTCTTCTCTATATCCTCTGAGGTTTTATACTTCAGGAACATTCTATAGATTTTTGTTGACTGCTTATTACATTTGAAAATGAAATCATATCATTATAAAATATGTATTTGATGGGAAATTTTAAACTGTGCAGTTACTAAGAATAGTAAGCCTGGTCACTGAGCACATTTCCCCCAAAATGTTTTACAGCTGGGACGTGTAACACTGTTTAGTTGCCTTCGACGTTAAATCTGAGTTCCAATTTTTGAAACAGATGGGATGCAACATTAAATAGTGCTTTACTAAGTTAGTATGCTGTAACTATGGTAATATTATAAAGCCCTCCACTTTAATATGGAGTCTTTTATTATACCTTGCAGTTAATCTTCTTTTCTGCAAGTTTCAGAAAAGAAGATTTTCATCAACCTATTTACACTCTACCTGATCCCAGCATTTGCAAATTTTATTCAAGGACACAAATACTTCTCTAGCTAAACAACAGAACTCTAATTCATGTTATTTAGGAACATATGCATATTAACCATCATTAAACCAAATGGTAAACCTTTTAAAAGAAGCTAAGGTTGAGATGTTTAGATTCTGTTCTTAGTCAGACATGTATCCAGACTTTACCATGAACAAACAAGTTTGCCATGCATATGCATTTAGTGCAAACAGGAAACAATAATAGCAGAAAATACTGAAATTAAAAGGGCAGACAAACAGAAAGGAAGAGTGAAGAAGTAAAGAAAGGCAATGACATGAAACAGTAAAAGGTTATAGGATGAAAAATGGGAAACATGGAAACTACGAGCAGCAAAGAAAGCAATTGCTGAAATGTAGGATATTAAAACAAGAAAAGATGTGAGGTAAAAATAAAATGAGAGCGCAAATGAGTAATTAAGCAAAGAAAGGAAGGGAGGGTTAGAAATAAAAGAGAGGAAACATAATTGAGCAGGAAGCTGCAGAAGAAGCAAAAAAGACATAAAATCATGCAGACAGAGCAAAAGCAAAAGCAAATTAAGGAATGAGGTGCTTTGCAATGTCCCAGCTTATTTTCTCTGAGCATTACAATATTCACAAAGAGTTCAAAAAATGAGGAATTCCCCTCATTTCTTTAATTCTCATCTTCCAGAGAGTCAGACTTTCCTAAACTGGAATATTCTGAGCTGGTCTTGATCAAAGCTTTTCTAGAGTTTCAAATTCCTTCAGAGTTTTGTTTGCAAAAGCTTAAACCTCTCTCTTGTTTTCAGTCCAGACCACGAACCTGATCATTTTCAAATCCATAACTTATGCTTGTTACCAGTTAACTCTGGTCTATTCATCTCTTTCACCTTTTACAATATAAATTTGTTTTAAATATGGGATGTAATTCATATTACAGACTCTTTAAATGTCACTGTGATCTATAATCCATTCATTTTGTTCTCGAACAAGCAAACCTTATTTAGCAGAACAGTAAGCTTTGTGTCATTTGGTCATTTTAAATGTTAGCTGGCTTTCCTTTTCCAACTGGAGTAATAAACTGAAACCAACTGCTTTTATATTTATGGTTGAAGGAATGTAAGTCTGTTTTTGACATATATGGGCTGCAGCTCCAGGTTAAAGGCTTCCTGTTGTCACTTGTACAGATTTGAATTAGCTTTCACAATTTGACCACATCATGCAAAGCACAATGGACATTTATTTTTTTAGGATAGTTATAATTTGATTATAACTTGATAATTATTTGCCATTCTTTTTCGTTTGAGCTTTAGTTGTACAAAACAAACGTTTCTGTATAATAACCTGAAGAATATTTTTTGTAGATTATTTACCATCATAGTTATGTGACCTGGAGCTGATGTTGGGAATGTATTATTTTATTAAATATTCAACCAGCAATTAGGTTAAAATTATTTCTAAATTCTCACAGTAAAAGTTGTTAAAGACAAGTCAGTATAGACAAAACAATCTGTCAAAAATTTCATCCAAGATTTACCATCATGACCAACCTACAAAATGATGACTGGTGCTTAGCCAGTAAAAAGCTGCCAAGTCATATATCCTGGAGAACTAGTGGCCAAGACCATTTTAAAAGCTTGGAACATAACCTGTTGTCCTTATTTCCATTTTAATGAAGAATTTAAGGAAACATTGTGTTTAAATATCTGACCAATAGCTTGCTATGGTAACTTTGTGCAAAAACTTGCATTCAACAAATGCAGCATTCAGTTTCAAAGTGACAACGTGTTACATGGCAGTGACTATTGGCGGTGATGAACTTTGCTTTGATGCAGAAGCTTTCACAGTCAAGAAACACATAAAAAGATAAGAAAATACCAAGACTACAGCTGCAGCAGGTCCAACAAATGCATAGAGAAGGCCTCCTTCCAAAGACAGCCAACAGCTTCCAGAGAGCAGCAGGAGATACAGAGGTGGAGAGAGACAGGTGATTGGAAGAAGTGATGTTTGGGTTGGTGAAAGATGAGAGGGGCAGAAACAAAGAAGGTTGGAATGAAAGGGATGTTGGCATGACAAGAAGGAGGGAAGTAAAATATAGATGAAACAAAGGAAGAGAAAGGTTAATTATGCTGTAAACATAACAGTCGTCTCATGTGTAATAACCCAGCATTAATATATGTATAGAGGAGGAAGTTCACACCATTAACCCATAAGAAAACATGCTTACTAGTTTGGTGTTCCATATCCTTTTGCCTTGGTGAATCCCACTGAGATGGCTACAACAAGTGCTGGGAGACCTGAGAGGAAACAGAGGACTGGATGTTCACTGAGAGAAAGTTAAACAGCCATGAAGAGCAGAACAAGAAGTAGGAAACAGTCGGAATCCCCACCCCAGCCGAGACACAAGAAGCGCTTCCGTATGATGCGGTTCCTGAGGCGACCGGTCACGGCCATGTATGACTGCCAGGCCTCAGTCAGAACCCAGCAGAACGACGACAGGAAGAAGAAATGAAGGAATGCTGCAATCAGGGTGCATAAAACCTGGAACAAGAAAGGGAGACATAACACACTGAGCATGCCTGCTGGGTTGCAGGGGTCAAATAATACGGCCTCTCATTAGATCTAACCTTGTTCCTCGTTTGGGTCTGTCCGATGAGAATAAGGGCATTGGAGGAGATGATGGAGAGGCAGAAGTTAATGAGGATGACTGAGCGCTCTGATCGAATGTACCTGTAGGAAGCAGAAAAAGAAGGAACACTTAGATACAAAATCTACAGCTCCAGTTTCTTTAAACGCTATTAATGATTGATGATGGTGTGCACTGAGTTCCAGCTGCCAACTTATTGTGTCTCTTCAAGCATCCGAGTGCCTCGTTAACCTGGGAAATGAATACAAGTTGTTGGTCTTTCACTATAAAGGGCTGAACTGCAGGACCCTGCTATAGGAACTATTAATCCCACAATGCATCAACCTACTTTCAGGAGTTTTGCATCATGCATGTGACATCACATTAACAAGACGCTACTCTGTCTCTTCTACAGCCGTCACTCACAAGGGTGACATCGGGGAGACATTGCATGCAAGCCTTGACCCTTGCTTATTCATAATTCTGCAGAAGGAATCTTTGAATTATACATTCCCCAAAAGAGACATTGTGTCTGGCTGTCTGAGGGAGAAGACACACAGCCATGCTCAGCTCCAGTCCAGAGCTGAGAAGTGAATATTTACTGACGCTGTGCTAGTGGAACCTACACCCTGCAGCTTGATGCCTGTTCCAGACCAGAGCTGAGGAGACAGCTGGTGTTCCAAACTAGCATGTGCAGGCCACACATACAAACTGCAAACTGTTAGCCGAGCAGCTAATTTTACCCTGGTTTTCCCCACCAGCACTGCTATTAAAGAAACCACCCTTTGACCACAGAGCTAGGCTCCCCTCGTTTATCAGATATTTCTTGATTATTAAGGATTATTCAGGTAGTTGAATGGTGTTTCTAATAATGTGCTCAGTGAGAGCATTATTTTATTTAACCATTATTTTACCAGGAAGTCCCTTGATATAAAATCTCTTTTTAGAGGGAGAGATATAAATTTGATATTATAATTGTCTATGTATTATAGCAAATCATATTTCTTATACAAAATTAGTGTGCAGTTTCAAAAAATGGTTTAATAAAACAAAATAAAAGCATTTACATGTGACAAGACGTTTCAACCTGTTGAGTCCCTGATCTGGTATTAACACTTGCATCAATAGCAGCAGTGATGTTTTTTTCTTTGCAAGCATTGACTTACTTCCACACAGACACGTAGATAATGATGAGAAGCAGCAGGGTGAGCGATGATACTCCACAGCCAACAATCAAGGTTACAGATGGGAGCTGCATCTTATCCATGTTCTGAAAGTAAGAGTAAAGAGAAAAATGTGAAAAAGGGAAAATACAATATAATAAATCATAGTAGTGAAGCAGTGGCTTCAGAGGTTCCCTGCTTGAAACCTGTTCCTTCCTGTGAACAGTCAGGGGTTGTGTCAGGAAGAGCACAAAACATCCGCCATCTCTGTGTGCCACAGCTGGGGACGCTGATGCTATGGCAGCAATGTGGAGAGAGGTGTCGACAGGACAACATTGATATAATAATCATAGTGTGTTTAGGGGATATTGTGAGAGAAAGGTTTAAATATCTGCAATCTTTGAGGTAGGCTTGTCAAAATAATTGATATTTGGTAAACATACAAAACTTTCATATTTAGAAATTTGTGTTAAAACCAATTTAACCTGAAACGTTCCATCCATCCACGTTGGCACACAATTTAGAACAGCTGTTCCTCAGACACAAAGAAACTCTGACCCTCGCCATCGTAACCTTTATTGTTCACACGTGTCCCCTTGCACATGGACAGAAGCAATGTCTGTCTTCATCCTTCATTTCCTTTAGCTGTCACCCAATGTCTTTCAACATTAGGTGACAGGCATGGTGACCTGCAGCACGTGAACGAGAACTACAGGTGGCACCCGGGGTGTCTAATAGCAAGTACTTTCTTACTTTTACTTAAGTAAAAATATTAATGTGATACTTGTACTTTTACTAGAATACATTTTTGTCTGTTTATTTGTACTTTTACTTAAGTAAATTGAGTACTTTCTACACCACTGAACATGGGCAACCGCCTAGGGCAGCATCGTGTGGGGACCGGAGCCCTCTGCCATTAACTGGAGGATCTGAATGTGATAACTGCCTAATGCAGCCCCCTCTCCCCCTTCCAATTCCCCTTCCCATTCTTTTTTTTGTTTGTTTGTTTTATTTAAAGGTCTTCCAGTTCCAGCGATAAATGTTTCAAAATTAGTTTATTTACGCCTGAGAGGGTGTATTTGGATTGGTAGGTTGTTTTTATGCTATCAGTTAACAATGGTCTCAAAATGACAATATTATCATTTATATCAATAATTTCTGGGACAATTAATCGCCCAGCAAAATTTGTTATTGTGACTGGCCTATGTCCGAGCAACAAAAAACAAACTGCTCTGAGGCACTTATATACACACAACAGTAATGAAACGGAAAAGCTTGGTTTCTACTAGTGCCACATAAATTAAATCTCCCCGTTTTTCCCTTAGGTCCAGCAGAGAGGTGTGCAGTGCAGCAGGTTTCGCCCCAAAGTTGCATGGGGCCTTGAGCAGAATTTGATTTAGGGGCCCCTCTTCCTGCTAAGAACATCAGCACCACTAACAGCATTTCAATATTGATTTGGTGGAATGAAGGAGAGCGGGCCAAATTCAATTGGCTAAGCTTAAAAGAAATCACTGTGGTTTTTCTTTTGGTAACACCCTGTGTTTTTTACATGTATATTGCATTTTGATGTATTTGTTTATTTTTCTTTGCGAAGCCCTTTAAATAACCCTGTGGTTGAAATGTGTTATACCAAGGAGAAGCAGAGCTGATCCTCAGTTGGTCAAAAAAGACATTACTACAGGACATGGAGATGGGACTGTGGACATTGTTATTAATGCTGTTGACAAAACATTTATAATTTGGCTTCTTTGTAAAATGCTTTTCTCTATTTGTTAGGCTATGTCCCAACAGTTGTTTTATGACTCATCTTACTTCAAAAGTTGATTTTTTTACAAAGATTTATTGGCCACATTATGCTGTTTTTGTTTTTAACAAAAAAAGTGCAGCTTGCCATTAGCAATGAGTAATTAGAAAGACGCTAAGTTTCTCTAATGAGACCTACAATCTGGCTCGACTTCTGAACACTGGAACATTGGCCACTTCAGTATGAGTACTGATGCATCAGTACTCTTAAACATACTAAGCTCCTATGAGGACATCTCACTCTACATTGGGTATTGATTTTTCCCCCAAATAGGATTGGACTAGATTTGTCACAATAACATTTTGCTGAACAATAAATTGTTCCAGAAGTTATTGTGACAAATGATATTATTGTTTTGAGACCATTTTCAAGCGGTAAAATGGTAATGGTATAAAAATGCAAGAGTGCATTCTCATAGATCATCCATCCATCCATCCATCCATTTTCTTTACAACCTTGTCCCTAGCGGGGTCGGGAGGTGCTGGTGCCTCTCCAGCTAACATTCCGGGTGAGAGGCGTGGTCACCCTGGACAGGTCTGTCACAGGGCAACACAGAAACAGACAGGACAAACAACCATGCACACACACACACACACACCTAGGGAGAATTTAGAGAGACCAATTAACCTGGTAGTCATGTTTTTGGACTGTGGGAGGAAGCCGGAGTACCCAGACAGAACCCACACATGCACAGGGAGAACATGCCTTCTTGCTGCAAGGCAACAGTTCTACCAACTGCGCCACTATGCAGCCCTCTCGTAGATCAATAAACTTTAATTTCTAATGAACTTTTAACACTGGAATAGGAAGACATCCAAAATAATTAACACAGAAACAACAACTACATCCATCCATCCATTTTCTGTACATGCTTGTCCCTAGTGGGGTCAGGAGGGGTGCCGGTGCCTATCTCCACTGAACGTTTCGGGTGAGAGGCCGGGTCACCCTGGACAGGTCGACGAGATCAAAGCAGCAGATTGAAAACTTTTGTCATCCAGTTTTTGGTAGAAAAGGAGAGAGAAAAGAGAAAAATGATAAATGATACAAATTAACTTTTTTGAGCTTGAATTAATCTATCATGCAATTAATTTATTTATTTTCACAGGCCTAGTTTGGAGTTAGGGTTAGGGTTACTTGGTTGAAAGTAAATTTTATATGAGAAAAGAGCATGTCAGTTCACCATTAATAAAGTGATTAAAAACTCAGCCTGCATGATATCTTAAAAATATGTAATTGTAATTCTGTGGTGAAAAATTCAATAAAGAATTTTGTGATTGTTATATTTTTACCATTACTCATTGTTCCCGTCACTCTGAGCTTTTGTATTTCAAGTCACTAAATAACAAGTTAGGTGAAAGCACTTAAGAGTCCATCCAAGCAGACCTTTGTGATTGCAGTGTTGCACACATTGTTGTTGCAATGGTGGATTAAGTGACAACACCATGTCATACTCTGCAACCTTAAAATAAAAATGACCAAGTGTAGAGGATTAAGTTCATTCCACAAGTAATCACAAGAACCCAATCTGTAGCTGCTCATCTCTAATGCTGCACTCTATCCCAGTGAGTAAAGTCAGGGGGAGGACGGGGGCAGCTGTAGTAATAAGATCTGCTGTTGTTCACAGGTGGAGTGTTGAAGGACGTGTGGGGACAGGGACAGGCAGGCAGCCATGCACCCCTGTGTCCACCACCACTCCGTCTAGCAGGAGATCAGGAGATAATTGGCTGAGTTTATAGTATGCCTTGTATCTCAGTTTGATATGTGTGTGGTGGCCAAGTTAATTAAATCCCTCTGATTAATCTACACTGCAGTGAGTTACTACTCTAAAAGCAAATGGGTGGAGGAAAGATAGTGAGAGCAGTGGAATAGAGACAGACACTCTTAGTACCGCTCATCCAGCACTGCCTGGCTGGTTGTCCAGAAGTAGGAGCATTAGCAACCACATTATTCTACAGAAGCAGAGACAGGCAAATGTTTAAATGGATTATAATAAGGAATACATTGTGCTGCCAAAAGTATGTGCTCACCTTTCTAAATCACTGAATTCAGGTGTTCCATGACCACAGACGTATAAAACCCAGCACCTCTGCATGCATTCTCTACTGATATTTGTTAGAGAACTGGTCAGTCTTAGGGGCTCAGAGAATTCTCACCTGGTACCATGACATGATGCCTAGGTCTGTCACAATAACAAATTTTGCTGAGTGATTAATTGTCTCAAAATTATTGCGATAAACAATAATATTGTTTGAAGACCATTTTAAACTGATGATTACATCAGTAATGACATAATAATGCAAGCACATACTGCCAAAAATAAATACACTTTATTTCCAGAAGAAATAAAGTGTTAAGAACACTTTACACTAGAACTGGTAAACAAACAAAACAACCAAAAACAAAAATAAAATGCACTCTCTGTTAACAAAAAATGTACTTGAATAAAAACTAAACAACATAAAACCAAAGTGGAAATAAAACTACATTCAACCAACATAGTATAGATTATGAAGTCTGTATACTGTATTTCCCTTCAATAATCATCAGGTTTAGATAGAGAAGATGGGCATATCCAACTACCTGATGCAATAGTTCACTCCTCCCTTAAGCGAAGGAAATGAGGAAGGGAGGGTCAGTGGAGAGCACTGGGTTTGAGGCTTTTTTCATCCAGTGTCATCAACAGAATGAGAAAAAAGGCAGGAAGAAATGATA
This sequence comes from Brachyrhaphis roseni, assembly GCA_903066815.1. Taxonomy (NCBI): domain Eukaryota; kingdom Metazoa; phylum Chordata; class Actinopteri; order Cyprinodontiformes; family Poeciliidae; genus Brachyrhaphis; species Brachyrhaphis roseni. The sequence goes on from CAEFZY010051625.1 coordinate 25,908, forward strand.
AAGCTGATAAATTGTATTATTTTTAAAGACAAAGATTAACTACTTTGATACAGAAATATTTGAATGGCCTTAACCCAATAAGACTGGCCTCAACCCAATAAGACACGTTTAGGCTATCTTAGAACCATGAACAACTCTTGCCTTATTGTTCCACATTAGTGTCTAATGTCATAAATGCTCTCCTGTAAGAAACATATTTACTAGATAACATCATATGGATTTAGAATGAAATGCCACTCAATTTCATGTGTATGTGAAGACAGAAAAGCAAATACTTTTAGCAACGTGGTGTATACTCTGAGACGAATAAGCTGCAATTAATAGTAGATTTGTTTTTTCAATACCTTTCAATCAATCTGATTAAGTCCAAGTTGTGAATTCTCAACTAACTTGTTCAGATATTTCTTATTTGCCAGGCAACATGTACAAAAATATCAAATTCATAAGACAAAAACTGCACTGCACCACAATGAATCATGAGTAAATTACCACCTGAAAACCTCTTCCAAGTCAACACAATGCAATCACTGACAGAAAAAGTGAAGCACCGGGAAGGAGCGATCAGATTTGGGTGTTATTTGGTACACCATTCATGTAAATATAGTTTGATTTTAGGTTTGCATGAGGCTGGGCTGTGAACCTAACTTAAGAAAAACAGTGAGTGTGAGGAAGACCAGCAGTAGCTATATTTGACATGTTCTTAAAATCAGTTGAAAATGTGACTATTTTATAGTGAAATCAACTGGAGACCAGTTAGTTGACTTTTAGCTTGAAAATCTGACAAATATGCGATGAAAAAGCTGTCACTTACTGCACTTATTGTGCGGAGGTGTTTGCTGACGTGTCGCACTTGTGCGACAACACTGTGACCAAAGTCTGCAATATAGTGATGTGACATTCACAAATGAAACGTTCTTCTGAATCTTTACTATGAACGATAGGACTGGAGTCTCACCGAGAACTGTTTTTTGTGTTTGTAATGCTCTGCGCACACTACAGTAACTATTATTCTATTTTATCAAAAATAGAATCATTTCTATTATTCTATCATCAAATAAATATATTTATTCAATGATTTATTCGATGATTAAATGTATTTATTTAATCATCGAATAGGTAAAATACAAGAACGCAAGCTCATACAGAACACTCTGTGATTATTTTTGTCACCTGTCATGTTGGTAGACATTGTAGCTCTGTGTGCTGCCTGGGTTCATGCAGCAGTAGGCAGGGAGAGAAAGTCATGGTGCGCTCTTTCTGCTTGGTTACTTCTTGATTGTTGCTATTTGGTCAGGTTTTATAATTGAGAGTTGTTTACCATTACCACATTGCCTTAATTGCTATGCTTAATGGTGCAGACAGTGGTGGTTTCTGACATAGGCAATCTGGGCAACTATCCAGGGCTTTATTTTGTCAGGGGAGGCATGAAACCTCTGCGGATAGAGGCACATAGAGGGAAGCAAAGCTGAACAAAGAGTTTGAATAGATAATTATATTGGTTAAGTTTATTTCAGCTCCAAATATTTAATATCTAGGTGTTTTGTTGGAATGTGGATCTTTCAGATCAATTTGAGAAGCAATTTTAATCATATTTCACATTTTATTGTATCATGTACTACAGAGTGTTGGTCGTTGTCTTGACTTGGTCTTGACCGCCCTCGGTCTTGCTCTCGACTCGGCCTCGGACCCTAAAAGTCTTGGTCTTGTCTCAACTAAGACTTTCGAGACAAGTATCTCTGGCATTGGTATTGACTTGGTCTCGGGTTAGGTGGTCTTGACTACAACACTGACTCAAACTATATCAATATAGATTTTGTAAACATTACGATGGCCTGAAGCCCATAAACCTCAGCAAGTCCAATGTGTTTGTTGCTTTTACAATGTAGGCTGATTGGCTAAAAAGTTCCTCAGCAAGCACCAGAAAACACCACATAGCAAATCTGAAGCAGCAGATTTGCTATCTGCTGCTTCAGAAGAGGCTTGCACAGACTCACTGAAAATAAAATGACATTTCTCAATCCTATTCCACCTGACCATCCATGTAAATAATACTGGAAGGAATCTGTTTAGGGGCTTTAGCCACCAAGTGCAGGTCTTTTATTAATTGACACTGTAAACTGGACACAAGCAGAGACAATGAAGGTATAAAAAACAACACATCACAAAATGAGAGAAGGAAAGTTAAAATAACAGTAAAAGTAAAATAGTGTGATGAAAAAGAGTATGCAACTAAAAGGACAACAAAAGCAACAGGGAGGACAAACTTTGGGGTGTTTGTCATGCTGGGGCAGTAGCAGTATAGCTGCAGACAGAGAGGCCAGGTTTGCAAGCTACTATGTGTTGCAGCATGGTTGTTATGACTAGCTCACTACATAGCTAGCTGTGAGAGAAGGGGTAGAGGTATGAAACAGCCTGGTAGATGCTTACTAACTTCATAATAGACAATTTCACTGCTCATGACTGGCAAGAATGTTTACATCACACATGTGAATAGATATCTGCATTTCTGTAAAGGAGGACAGGTTACATTACAATTATTCACTTACAGTTTATGTTAATATGATGACATGTTAACAATGTGATGTTTATACAAGGGTTGGAGGCTACCTCAAAACAAAAGTGACATGGAATGCTTTAAATAAAACCCAGTCTTTCAAACTATTTTTTCACACAATATCATAATAAAAAGAATGTACACTTATTTTAGAATCCGGGGGATTAACATATTCTGTACAAATCTAGGGCAGCCTCCGTCAAGACCTAGTAGTGTGTTGGGAACCTGTTTTACTGGGTTATTGGCTTTTTTTTCTTGGCAAAGAATGCCAAAGAACAGAAAAGATCAATGGAGTCTCATCTATTCCCAATCTTTACAGAAGGTGGCAGTAATGTCCTGTAATGCAAGCAGATAACTATCTTGTCACACCATAGAAAAAGACAAGCTAAGTTTCTATGGTATGTAAGACATATGTTAATTCACAATGGAAGCACAGCTGCAAAGCAGACAACGAGGGATGTCTGCATCGTATAGACATCCCTGTACAACGGAGGGATGACTACTAAATGCACAAATAAGTAAATACAAAAAAGCCAAGTAAACTAGTGGGACTATCATATGGCCTCATTCTGACAGGCAAGCATTACTCAGTTCTGGTGCTCCAGTGTGATGAACAAGTATCCTTATTTAACCACTCAGCTGTAAAATTCCTCCAACAATTCATCACTACCTATCTCTGTCAGCATGTCCTCTTAGCTCTGGTTCAGTTGGAGAGAAAACCCCACTGCTTTCATTCGTTCAGAATATCTCCCTGGTTGTATAGCTGACCATTACTTAAAATGATCAGCTATTGATATTTAACTTTAATGTCTAAAATATCCATTGATTAAAATTGGGTACATCTGTTCTCTAAATGCCTCTATGTGTATCAAAACTGGATTTTACAGTTTATAGTATTTCTATTATAGAATAATTATTGGTGTAGCTACTTTATACAGTGGCTTGCAGAAATATTCATACTAGGGATGCTCCGATCAGGTTTTTTGCTGCTGATTACAATACCAATCACCATGAGGCCAATCTCTGCCGATCGCCTGGAATGGCTGTTAATTTTTTGCTTCAGGTACAAATGATACTATGTTATCTGGCAAAACGGAAAACTGATCTGGCAATAAATTCATCTAAACTATAGACATATTAATAAATATCTAAAATCTTTTTTTTTTTTTTTAGTTACATGCTACAGCTTAAGCAGATGTTCAATGTGAGAGTTCACTGTCTCGTGGAGATTGAGCGACGTTCTGTCTGTGAAATATTACTACCAGTAGCGCGTAGTGATGGTTCAACAGCGAGAGTAGAACCAGCGTCTTACACCTCTGCTCAAAGACTTGAATTATTTTTCGAGTTATTTGTTTAGCTTTCTGACCGTCATGCTCTTCCGGGTGAGAGTCGGTAGTTGTGCGCTGCTTTACCTGCTGGTCACTCCGGAGGTCTTGTTTTCCTGCATTGAGCCTCAATGAAGCCAAACTCCGTCAAGTTCTTGTTTTTTAAATGCAATATTAAATTTGCTGTGTTAATACATTTTGACGTGTTTCACCCCTGAGGTAATCTTTTGCCGCAACATGCAAATGCCCCCATTCACTCTGAGCGTTATAGTTCCACACGATAGGATTTGTTGCCTCGTGCTTGCTCAGTGTGAAGGAAAGAGGAGATCAGCTGCACACGAAGCTGATCTCCTGCAAAGTGAGATCCAGGTGATCGGTTTAGATGATCGGCAACAAGAGAAAGTGATCGGCGATCACCGATCATACACTTTTTCACGGAATTTGGCTGATTATGGTCGGTGGTCGATCGATCGGCACACCTCTGATTCATACCCTTTTAGCGTTTCTACATTTTGTCACATTGCAACGTACACGTACAAATGAAAATGTATGTGACTCAAAGCTGTTTTTACAAATTAAAAACTGAAAAATGTGGTGTGCAAACGTATTCATACAATCCATTTCCCCCTTTTGAAGGAAGCCAGACCTATACACAATCCAGAATATATGGCCAGATCTGAAAACTGCTGTTTACAAACACTCTCCATCTAATCTGACTAAACTTGAGCTGATTTGCAAAGAAGAATGGGCAAACTTTCAGTCACTAAACATGCAAAGCTGGTAGAGATAAACCTTAAACACTAGCAGCTGGAATGGCACGAAAAGGTAGTTCCACAAAGTATTGATTCAGGGGTCCTGAATACATTTGCACACCACACTTTTCAGTTTTTTTATCTATATAAAAAGTTTTGAATCATGTATAATTTTATTTCTATTTCACAATAGTATACCACTTTGTGTTGGTCACATAAAAATTTAATGAAATATATTTATGTTTGGGGTTGTAATGTGACAAAATACAGAACAGTTCAAGGGGTATGAATACTTTTACAAGCCACTGTATGTTAGACTATTTTAGCAGCAAAATCATCAGCTGTTATTAAGCAATACAATTCCAACTATAATACAGTAAAACCATTCATTTTAAAGATTATAGCATAAGAGTCATACACCAGCCCAAACCTATAACATGTTAATGATAAGATTGTAAATCTGAGCTGTTTTATAGTTCGTAACACTGGAAATCTAAATAAAAGTTTGGTACTGACATTGTATCAAAATTAGATTGATAAAATCATGCAGATAGATGGCAAGTGTGCTTCAAATTTGGACCACAGGTAGCAGCTTGGTTAAACGTTACCACTGGTAGAATTTTTAGTGGTATCATCTTGTGCATTTCACTCAAGCCTAAGCAAACAAACAAACAAATATAAAAATGGGAAATTACACTGATTCAGTTTGTGAGCTATCCATACTTACAGGACAGGACTAAAAGATTAAAGGTTACCTATAGGTAAATTAGTATCTTAACTTTAGGTTAAGGCAGCTGCATGATAAAAGCAAACCACTCAACTAAGGTTAAGGTTCCCAAAGTGTGGGGCGCAAGGGGGGAGGGAATGCACAGTGGCATTGCAGGGTGGGTGTGGGAAGCAGTGTGGATGAATGAAAAAAAAAAAAAAATAACAAAAGTGTTTCACTGTAAAGATGGTTTGTAGTGTGTTTTGTTGCAACCTTAAGTGTGAAATAAACTTCAGTGGAGTTTGAAAACAAAATATGTGTATAGGTTTATGTCTGGTTGAACGATGTGTGTGCCCAGTTGATTTTTTTGGGGGAGCCCGGAAAATCTTTGGGAACCACTGGGGGGGAGAGGGGGAGCAGAAGAAAACCACCGGGTTTAGGAATTAACCCCGGTTCTCTGAAATATGAGTGAGGTGTCTCACTATGGGGCACGCCCCCCGCTCTACTACATTACGCCAGTCCTGACTGGCCATTAGAAGTGAGGTCGGCTCCAGGAGGAGGGACTTCCTCCCAGTATAAATCCCTGATGTCACATAAGCAATCTTCAGTCTTTTAAGCACACCTCTTCCTTGCTCCAGGCAAGGAGGGTGATCTGGTGAGATACCTCACTCATGTTTCAGAGAACCGGGGTTAATTTCTTAACCTAAAGTTCTCTTTCAACATTTGTTTTGGTATCTCACTATAGGATATGCTGACTCCCGTATTTCCAGAAAAGCATAATTGAAGACCAAAAGAGGCATCCTGCAGCTTTCCAAGTGTAGATTCCACACCCAGAACTGTGTGAGCCAGAGTTGGTGCTGTGACATCCAGTCTATAGAACCTAGTGAAGGTGTGAGAAGTTGCCCAGCTGGCAGCATCACATATGTCCTCCAAAGGTACACCCTGGAACAGTGCCCCGGATGAGGCCATGCCACAAGTGGAATGAGCTTGTAGACCTGCAGGGGGTGCAAGGTCTTTACTCTGATAGGCCATAGCAATAGCTCCGACTACAAGTTGAGACTGCTCTTGCACTCTGAATTGTGTCAGTGACGTTCTGGGGAAGCATATTGGCTGCCAGATTCACCTTCTCACAAGCCAGGCCCATAGAGCCAGGCGCTTCGGATGAAGATTAAATATTTCTCCGCGTGCCTGTGATGGGAGATCTCCGCGGAGAGGGAGCCACCACGACTAACCCTGCAGTGACTGGAAAATCTCTGCTAACCGATGCTTACCCAGCCAGCGGGGAGCTCCCAGGACAAGTGAATGTTTCTTCTCTCGCACCCTGGCGAGGGTAGGAATAATCAGTTCTAGCGGTGGAAAAGCATACAGGAGAACTGGAGGCCACTCGTGTGCTAGAGCATCCAGCCCCTCAATCAAGGAGAAAAACCTCGGACATTGAGTGTTCTCCTCTGATGCAAAGAGGTCCACCACAGCCTCACTGTACCACTGCATATTTGGATTACAACTCCGCTGTGGAGTTGTAATCCACAGCCGATTACAACTGTGGATTACAGTTGTAATTGTAGCAGGGATTGCCTCTGGACAGCAGGGCCGCACCCCTATTCATCACCCCTGGCACATGAGTGGTTCTAGGTGACAGAAGGCGTAAGCTGGTCCAGGCTATCAGTCTGTGTGCCAGCATGTGTAAATGATGTGAACCCAAGCCTCCCTGCCTGATGATATATGCAACCACCGTTGTATTGTCTGTTCTGACCAAAACATGGTGCCCTCTGATAAAAGGTAGAAAATGTCTCAGAGCCAGTGTCACAGCTAGGATCGCCAGACAGTTTATGTGAGTTGTCCGTGTTTGTACACGGACAAACCCCAGCCACAACGAGCCATCCATAGTAACAACCTTCCATGTTAGGATGGTTCCCATGGCAACACCGGTGTTCAGGAATGCGGTGCGTTTCCACGTACTCAGAGCGCGTGCGCATGTCCCAGAAACAATCACCTTCCGGTGGGCATGGCATGTTGGGCTCAAATTGAGCAATGCTACCCACTGTTGAAACGGTCGCATGTGCAAACGGCCGAACGTGATCACTGACAGTGCTAACGCAATCACACCAAGCAGCCTGTGGCATAGTCTGAATTTCACAAGTGCGCCTTTGCAAAAAACTGCCAGACAAGCCTAGAAGGCTTTCAATCGTTCTGCTGAGAGGCGTGCTCTGAAGTTGTCTGAATTCAGGGACATCCCAATGAAGGTGATTATTTGTACTGGGGTTAGGATACTCTTCTCCCAGTTTATTGTGAAATCCAGAGCCACCAGATGTGATATCAGCATCTCGGCGTGCGCCTTAAGTTCCCTCAGAGACTGGGCTGCAATCAACCAGTCGTCTATATACATAGGCTTACGTTTTCCCTGTTTCGTCAGAGGTGTTTGTGCACTGACCACAGCTCTGGCTCCACTGAACTCTGGCTGTGTGTGATCTTTCTCCTCTTCGTTCGGCTTCGACCTGTGAGCTCCAACGCTGGCTCTGCGGGCCGTTTGAATTGCCCTGAACGTGGCTTCAGAAACTCGAAATGGGACAAAACGTTTCCCGGTGGGGGGGAGCAGGTGTCAGGCAGTGCCCGCTCTCCCACCCCGAGGCTAGCTCCCTAGGTAGCCCGCCTCTTTTTCTTCATGCTCGCGGTGGATGGAGGTTTGGTAGCTAGCACAGCTAGTTTGATGACTTGCTGCAGTTGCTGCTATTCTGTGACAGACCAGCGGTAGAAGAACTCAGAACAACCAAGAACAGCTATTGAGAAGCGTTCGGCGACCGAGTTGTTAGCTCGCTCTGTGAACAGTTAAGCCAGCTTAATAGTTACCGTACTAGTCATCTTAGAGTTGCTTCTGCGAGTGAGAAGCAGTGTTAGACTGAAGATAGCTTGTGTGACGTCAGGCATTTATAGTGGGAGGAAGTCCCTCTTCCTGGAGCCGATGTCACTTCTACCGGCCAGTCAGGACTGGTGTAATGTAATAGAGCTTCTGGAGGACAGGTGCTGGGAGCGTGTCCCATAGTGAGATACTGAAACGAATGTTGAAAGAACTAACAAAACTGCTCCAGATGTGAATGGGAATAATGAGACTATGGTTAGTCAGTCGACTCTTACCCTCTTTAGTGCACTATGTAGTATGTTTAGCGGCACGTCTGTTGCTTAGCCTGAGCAACAGGATCTGTAGCTCTAAAGCTTTCTAAAAAATAAATAAGTCTCAAGGAAGATTATAAATTACAAAACAATGAGGGAGATGTGATGTAGTGAATGAATGAGTGAACATTACAATAAATACAAGAGAAAACAATACAGATTGTGCAAAAAAGAAAAAGAGAGACTGGCCATACATAAAACTAATACACCAACACACAATTGCATCTCTCTCTTTTATTTCATTGGAGTATAAGCAGATGATGCCATGGGACAATAACACTCCAACAACACTCCAACATCGCCTTGCTATGCAGCTGTAGCATAAACAATTCAATCACCAGCTAAGGCAGGCTGCCACAATTTTTTGGACGTGTTACCAATTCAGCTGCATGAGCACCGCAGCTCTCAAACCGCATTTAAACTGAAGTTATCAGTTGATAACTTCAGTTTAAATTTTGTAGTTACAAAATGACCTATAACTCTAATATGATAAAGCCGGTATCACTGAATCTTATCTAATGATGGATGACGAAGATTCGAACACCTGACATGCTGGACACTTGAAACTGAAATTGAGAGTGGTCCTTAAAGGTGAAAAAAACAAAACCATGATTTTGATGTTAAAGCAAAACTAATGTCCTCCATAGTTATGTAGTAAAACAAAATGTCCCTTTATCACCCTTTATCCTAATATACCTGCAGTATTCAGAATAGGAGCACAATAAAAGTGGCTCACATGCTTCAAAATTCTAGCAGGACTTCATGTTCTACAATGTTCTGTTCATTTATCATGTTTAGGCTCTCATAAGATGAGTTTATCAAAACACATACACATCAAGACCTGGTAAGATGACAGCAGCTTTAGAATGGGAAACCAAAAAAAGACTCAATATACTCAGTCACACAGATCTAATGAAGCACATTAAAGCCAATTATAACGTTTTAAAAAAATCAAGGCTAATGTGCATCCACCTATATATAACGGGGTAGAAAAGATCAATACAATTACAGTTGGGCAAAAAAATATCATGAAAATGTCTAACTTTTGAAATCCCAAGTAATTTAAAAACATCTTCAAAATGACTGTTTTGTGGAAGGTTTATAGGTGCTGTGTAGCTCTTCCCACATTTATTAAAAACAAATCAAAGATGGCACTAATTAGCTGAGTTGAATGGAAACATTAGATAAGAGAAATGAGAGGAGTTATGAAAAAAAATCCATAATGACTCACAACATACTGATATGTCTGAATGTCAGTGGGACAGTCTATGCACAGTAAAGCAGACGCTTGGTGATTTGAATGACTTTGGCTACCAGTTGTAATGTTGAGATATTTTGTATTGAAAAAGTGTCATAGAAACAAAAATAAAGTCAAGGACCTTTTAGTGGTGTTATCTAACCATTCCTTTGGAAAACTGTAACTTGCAGGAACAGATTTCCTTACTCCACAGATAGTTTTAAGTGTAGAAGCAACAAAAAACAAGAGGGAGGGAAGGAAGATGGACGGACGGATGGAATGGATTGACAGATGGATGGAAGGACAGATGGATGGATAGATGATTAAATATACCATTCCAAGGAAACAAGAAGAAGTGTTTTTAAAGATGGATGAATGGATTGAGAATGAATGGACATTATGGTGGAAAGACTGATGTATGAATTGGTAAATGGATGAAAGAATTTTTAAAGGCCTGAGGGACAAAAATGTTCCATTCTTATTCAGAACTGAAATATACAGCTCTGGAAATAATTAAGAGACCACTAAAAAGGATAAGTTTCTTTGATTTTACTTTTTATAGGTATATGTTTGTAAAATGAAGATTGTTCTTTACGTCTACTGACAACGTGTCTTCGAAATTCCTACCAAAAATTTAGTATATATGTAAATGCATGCAAAATTAAAATTTTTAGGAACCTAACTCAAACGGCATTGATTTTCCCCTCTTTTTTTGACTGTTACAGCAAAAAGACCTTTGCTCTGCATTATGAATGCAAGAGCCAGTTAATTGCCACTGAATGTTTTATTTTTGGGAAAGGCCAAGCTGTTTCATAGTCTCATCCCTGGGCCATAAGCAGCATGACAACCGCACGCTTCCTGCTATGTCTTTAAGAATGCCTTGGTGCCAACGCTGTTGCCACGGCAACTGGTCAAAAAAACACTTCTGAGGAAATTTCCAGTCTAATAATAACTAATCGCAGAGAATGAAGATTCCCTACAAAGACACTGTCTTGTTCCCTAATGGAACTGGGCCACTTTAGAGTCTACAGGATTCTGCTGGGATATTCTGCATGCTTCTCTCTGAGCCTATCAGCACAGGAATGAAGCATGCTGTGAGCCCATTGTTACCCGTCTCACTGTAGTCCCATGCATGTAGTCCCATATAGATATGTCAGCATATATCCATATTCAATAAACATTTCTCCTTTTTTTGTGTGTCCGTATCCTTTTCAGATTACTAAACTGCCAGACAAGACATTCCCTCTTGGACATTCTCCAAGGGGCCTGGTAACCATGGAGACACCATTGATCGCTTAGTATGTTAAAACACGTTATTCTGGACATCAATGCATGGTGTGGCATGTAATAAGGCTATTAAACGGTGTGGGGTGGGTGTTATTTTCATTTCTGACATTAATGTAAATCCTATTCAACCTGTTATGTGTGTGAATTAATACACGGGTTAGCCGCGTGCTGCCCTTGCCGCGTGCGTTTCCTCTTGAATAGCATAAACAGCTCCATAAAAAGAAATACCAAGAAAAATCCTTTTCCTTGGCAATCTACAATAACCTTTATCTGCACGGCTTTGGCATGGCGAGACAGAGAAGAGAAAGGAGAGGGAGAGAGAGAGAGAGGCAGAGAGGGATGATCTCTTTATATGAAAGGACAATAACGATCTTTGGGAGGAAAAAAAGAAATAAAAATCAACCCAGAAACAAGGATAGATTCAAATACAGCCCGAACAAAAACACAGTCTGCGACACCTTCAACGTTAAGGGAAGTCAAGGCAGCGTTGCAGCACTTACCATGTCGGGGTTCAGCCGTGCTAAAATGGCGAAGGTGGACAGTCTGTCACACACGCATTTGGTTCTGAATGAGTCGACGAGCACGGCTCTGCAGCCCCTGGCAGACCAAGATCCCAGCAGAGAGGAGCTGCACGGAGACAAACACACACACACACACACACGCAAAGAAAAGCGATGCGGTGAATACAGAGCCAGGGAAAAAAAACGAAAAGACGGCGCGCGCTTCAAATCCCACCGCGTTTACACCACCGGCTTTTTAATCCGTTTTCCATCTCCGCCGGCTGGGCTGCAGCAGGAGCGGAGCGGAGAGTCGAGTGAGCGCGGCGTGGAGCGGCTGCAGAGCGACACACTGAAAATGATTCATATTATTGTCCAATTAATAACTATTATTATTAATGACTAAATATTGGATACAAAGGACTTTAGATATGAGGACTGTTCTTAATTAATCTTCTCAAATTAATATTTAAATTCGTTTCTGTCTTTTCATTTTCCTGATTTCTTCTTAAAATGCACCTATGTGCACTTGCTCACCACCAAACAAGATTAATAAATAAAATGCTATAAGCACCTGGAAGAAAATGCCCAATTTGACTTCAGTTTGGTCCACATGCAGACCAGAGGAGAGTTTATAAATGACTTGATTAGCAAGGAGCTGGCAGGTCTACAGCCGAAGAGCAATAGTTCTCCTGGCAGTTGCCAGAGATTGAAAGTCAGTCATTAGGGTGAGTGAAGGTCAGACACAGGATGGATAATTAGGCAGCTTTACCAAAAATTGTTTTGTTGAAATTGACCCTCACTCAAACAGATCTGGCTGTTTTCAGACTCATTTTGGGATGCACCAATTTGGAGTGTGGGATCCACTCAAATTCCAAATAGGTCTTAGATAATACACCAAAGTTTAGGCTAATTTATATAAGTTTGATAGTTTTTTTAATGTAGATCAAAAGAAAAAAGAAATAGGACATGATCTAAACTTGTTTGACATCCAAAACAAACCGAATAGTACAGGGAGAAATATTATTTTAAGTCATCTTCTTAAATTAATTACTGCCCAAATAAAACCTACAGTACAAGTACCATTCTCAATTTTCAAGTTTCCACATTACACAAGTAAAGATGTCCAAAAACAACCAATGTTCAAATTTTATGTGACAAAAACATTGAACAGATTTATCACCCTGTTTCTTAAAATTTGTTTCGTTTTTGGATTTTTCTTCCCACCCATCACCCAAATCATAATTCCACAAGCCAAAATACACAAATCCCATTTTAAATTTGGTGTACCTCCAAAGACAGCACTCATGTCTCTACCACTAAGCAGGTTTTGGTGTTACCAGGAAGCAACATAATTATAGCCTTACTGAATTTGATCAAATTAGCCAGATGCTTTAGATGCAATGACTTAACGTGTCCCCACGCTGTCCCACATTATTTACAATCCTGATTGTTTTGGCATTTTTTGTAATATGTAGAATAGCTGCAGGGTTGAGCAGATGTTACCCCGGAGCACCACTTCATTATTAATGTCAGAAAAACTGAAGAAATGCTGATTGACTATAGGTGACCACGTCCTGCTTTTAATTGATATCTAGAAAATAAACCAAGTGTTTGAGTTAACCAGCAGCTTACATATTTAATCTGTTGGAAATTATCATCAGGTTTGATTTGATAATAATTTCTCTTTGCATCTAAAAACTAACTTGTTTGATACAAAGTGCAGTAAAGCTGATAGGAAGGTCCAGTCCCTGCAGTCTATCTATGACGAGTGTCATATGATATGCTGACTTGTATAACCCTTGCTTGGAGACTAATAGATTTTAATATTAATTTTTTCCTTTATCCATCATTCTGATAAATGAGGTTGGTACAGAGTTTACAGTCACACTGTTGATGCTCTGGTTTTCATTTTATTCTGCAAGGTGTAATATGTGTTTTAAATGAACAATATGTGTATTTTGGCTTTTGTGGTGTCAGCATGATTTAATTTGTTTGTAGTGTATTAATTGTGGTGGCACTGCCACCGTGGCAGCTTTATAATAATAATTCTATTATTTGACATATGCCCTTTATATATCAAATTGAAATCTCAAAGGGATCAGTCTACAGAAGTGAGGTTGCCATTTTGCACCATCGGTTCTTCTGACCAACATCACCAGGCAAGACAGGTGAAATGTCTTACCCAAAGACACAAACAACAGGGGCAGATGGACCGGCAATCGTACCAGCAATCCACAGACTGCAGCGTAAACTCCTACTATTGTCACCCCCATTTGTTTGCTGCACACTGTCAAAGATAAACGTATGGGAGACAATAAAGTATATGACTACCTATAGATTTTGAGTTCCACAAAACTGAAGTACATTTAGCTATTTTGATTCTACTGTTTTATTTGAGGTTTGTAGCATATTTTGTGGTCTAGATTACACTCCATGTTTTCATGCATCCATAAAATGTTAGTATTTTTGTGTGCCCAAGAAGTTGTTTTTTTCTGATTTAATGACAGTCTGTCCTTAAAATTTAAGGAATCCACTTCTAACCATCTTCATAAGTTGCTGCATATTTTGTCCAGACCCAAATATTGTCAGGTAGTGGGCCGTAATGACAGCTGCAAATTCCAGACATGAGTTTGGGATGGCATGTAGCTAGCATAAGATAGGTACCATATGCCATTGGTATATATAAGATGAACAATTTTGGCCCTAATACTTATTTTCTGGGATAACTCATACACATTTTTTTATTTTCTATATTTCCTCTGTTGGCTACATTATGGCCAAATATGTAGATCCTCCTCTTCTGTTGTGTCCCAACAACCATTAGATAACCTTTGATAATAGTTCAGAAAAAAGGTTGAACCCACAGTTTTCATTTTCTTGATTTTCCAAAATCAGAGCACCTGCCACAAGGCAGAGGAGTGAGGCTGAGATACAGGACACACAGATGCAAAGTGAATACTCTCATTGATAAGAACAATTCACTTCATAGAAAGCAGCTTGTTCCTTCATTAGAGTTTAAATCATTAAGAATGGAACATTAAAAACAAAACACATTGATGAAGAGCCTGATTACAGGACGATTGCTGCTTTCTTTGCTCTAAAACAGCTCAGTAGGATGAGGGTGACCTAAACAGCACTGGCTTACTTTATGTCACATCAGTGAATCTGTAAGGTCTCTTACTGGTGGAAATAATAAAGATGGTTTAAGAATATGAACCATATCTCCACACAGTTTTCCATTGCTTGAGTTTGTAAGCAGAGAGGGTTTAGGATGTAGTTAGTTTTGCTTCTTAGCAGCAGGCAGCGACTCAGTGCTGACATTAGCACCTCACCTCTAACTGAAATCCAATCTACTAGGACACAGAACAGTTTTTTCTGTTGAAATGATTAAGTCTCTCTGTGAGGCACACAGGAGCTTGCAGACACTCTTGCCCTCGCTGTTTAATTGGATAATTTAGGTGCTGGTCCAGCAGCCCTGCATGAAAGGATGTCCTCTGCCAAGTAAAGGCCACATGGATAAAGAGCAATGTGCCAGCACAGAGGAAACATAGAAAAGCTCTCTTAGAGGAGTGAATATGTGATTAATGCTTTGATACCATTCAAAGATAAAGACGTTTGGGGGAAATCTTTTAAATGTTGTTGCAGTACCATGTGGCAGGTCGTAGCCCAGTGTTGCATCATTTTATGTGTCAAAAAGTCAGATTTGTGGTTCCACTGTCTGAATGTGAGGATGGTCCCATAACATCTCTGTTTCATATGGGCAACCAAAAATACGGTGAAATAACAATACCTTTCAAAAGTATTTATACCCATTTGTCTTTGTTTATATCATGTGTACCTGGACTTATCTAGTGCTTCCAACATAATCCACCTGTCTGTCTGCTCCAGTAAAAGCTGACCGGATGTGAGAACTTCTTCAACGACAGACCACAGGTCAACACCAAGTCTGACACAGTGATCAGCAGCACCGCAGGGAACTGTCCTGTCATCTCTCCTCTTTTACCCTTTACAGCTCAGAGTTCTCATATAACTTTGAGTCATATCACATTCAGACAACATGGCTGTCTTTAGGTTCATAGGGTCTCAGGAAAAGCAGTACAGCAGTTTGGTAAATAACTTTGTCACCTGGTTCTACACAAACCACCTGCAGTTCAACACTAACAAAGTGGCCATGATCTTTGGGAGGTTCACATTAAGTTTATGACCAGTTTAGTTTGTAGGAGAGATGAGGTGGACACGATCAACAGGTACAAATACCTCAGGCAGTGAATGGACAGCAAACTGGACCAGACACACAACACACCACTGTCTGTGGTCGCCAGTGTCCTTTTCTATGCAGTGATGTGATGGGGGAGCCGCACGACAAAGAAGGAAACATCCATGCTGGAAAATCTTATCAGCGTGGCCGGCCATGGGGTCAGCACGAAGCTGACTCCGTGGCAGAGGACAGGACACTTAAACTACTGGCCATTATGACCAATAGAAACGCACGCAACGACTGACAGAAATGCTACTGCTAGCTTCCAATCAGACAAATGGAAATGCATCTTAACCTTGCACCCAGAACTGTAGAACATAACTTGTAAAATTTCATTTGAGTATAATTTTTGCAAAAAATAAAAAAATACAAAAAATAAAATATTTGAAAAAATAAAATTTTAAAAGATATAACCTGAAAGATTTTTTTTTAAAAAATTCTTTGGAAAAAATAAAATTTCACAAAATAGCAAACTGCATAAATAATAGGTTCAGCTACTGAAAACACATAGTAAATTACTCTCAAAATGTATATATTTGGATTGAAAAAGTTTTTCTGAGTTTTATTTTCGAAATGCATTTTTTCACAATTAAATTTCTGCAACATATTCTTTGCTTGCAATAATATTGGAACAAATTTATCTCCATAGACCTTAAAGCCCTGGCATAGAGGGAACCAAATGTAAATGCATGCTACACTTTTCAGAATTTGTGAGAAAAATTTATCATTTTGTGTAAGTTTGACACATAAAATCACTCACAATGCAGTTTGAATAGAAGGTACTTTATTATTGTCACTAAATATAGTGACAATAATATATTAATTCATTCATTCATGCTTTAAACATTAATAAACCACTTAATATGAAACAATATTATAAAATATACATGCTGCATTAAGAATGAATAATACATAAATGATGTCATAGGTGATACACTTTCTATTGTCAATTTTAGAAAAAAAAAAATCATGTCATTAGTGATTTGTCACTGCATATTGGTTCAGAATCTACCCATGTCCAATCAGTGTCTTAAAAAAATAAGAGCAAGGAGAACATCAGTCCAAACCTTTATGTTTATGTTTCAGTTCTCACATCTTCTTGTCACCCCTCAACTGAGCTCTTTCTATTAAAATGTATGAAATCCCTAAAGCCCTCCACATAATCAGCTACTTTTGACAGAGAACACTAACACCTCCAAGGACAACATAATCAACATTACGCAACATTTTAAAGTGTTAGACCTGCCAAAGCACGCACTGTCACAACCCAGGGCTGACACCACATCAAATGCAGCTCAGGTTTTTAGAGCACCTTAGGCAGGAAAAGCTGCAAACACAACCAGGCAGTGATGTCAGGTAGACAGACAGAAAGATGCAGCTGATGTTCTTGCTATCGATTCCGGAGTGAAGCGGGAGCGTGCGAGTGAAGGCTCGAGCAGTCTCACAGCTCTTATCAACATGACAAGGACGACTCCTCAGACTCCAATTTCTTTTCCAAATATTAACTCATTAATCATAGCTGCCGACCGAGATGGATTTTAATTTTACCCAGAACATGTCTTGTTCCAACCCCCAACCCAACTCCCCAACACAACAAGATTGGATTTTTGTGCTTGTTTTGTCTCTGTCGCTCTCTCTTCCACTGCTCTGACTCTAAAACTTGCAGTAAGCGACAGCTGGAAGGTGACTGCAATCAATAACATTCAACAGTCACCAGGTTGTTAAGTGTCAAATAAAAGCTTGTATTCAGATATTGACCGGTAGTCCAGTGTTTTATGCTTAACATAAGTTAGCTTTATTCTCTTATATGTTCTTCAAATTGGATGAAGACTCGTCTTCAAAATTAAACAGAACAAAAACAAAAAACAGGCAGAGCCAGGAAGATCAATGCAGGGTCTTTAAGGGTCATATTGACTACAGTGGGATATTGTCATCCCACTGTATCATTTGTCATACAGTGGGATGACAAATGATAAAGAATGATAGGTGGAGAAGGAGAGGTAATAAAGAAACAGCATTGAAATCTCAATTTCTCCTTTTACTTTGCTGCTGGTACACCTGGATTTATCCATCCATCCATCCATCCATCCATGCATGCATGCATGCATACATACAGATTTCATTCTGGAGGGGAGTTGGTTCATATCTCCAGGGGTCACTGGAATAAACCCAGGAGAGGTCACCAGTCCATTTCATGGCAACACAGAGACACACAAGACAAACAACCACACACTCCCATCTAAGGACAATTTAGAGAGACCAATTAAATTAGTGTTCATATTTTTAGACTGTTGGGAGGATGCTGGAATACCCAGAGAAGACCCACACATGCATGGTGTCATAACAAGAAAAAGGAAGTTAAAAAAAAACAAAAGCACAATGCCTTTAGTGGAGCATTAACGGTAATTTCTGTCGAGAAGTCTGTTTGGATGTGTTATCAGACCCGGAGTAGTGTGATT
Organism: Brachyrhaphis roseni; assembly: GCA_903066815.1. Lineage (NCBI taxonomy): Eukaryota > Metazoa > Chordata > Actinopteri > Cyprinodontiformes > Poeciliidae > Brachyrhaphis > Brachyrhaphis roseni. Next base: position 44,154 of record CAEFZY010051625.1, read on the forward strand.
GTGATGCGCTTCACTGACGCAGGCTTCTTTCATAATTTGATAACAGTAATTTTTAGTCATTGTTTATATCCAGATTGAATGCTTCTACCTTTTTCTGGTGAAGAATTATGATGCATGTCTAAAGTCAATTATATAAACGTCAGATGAAATGCAATATGACTGTTCGAACTGCAGACACTTTGACAACTATACATATCCGAATTAGTTCAACAGGTGGAAGTATTTTTTGGGATGTGATAAGATTGGAACTGGGCCATTCAGACTGCCATGAAAAAGTCAAACATGAGTCTCATATGGGAAAAAAAAACATATGTGACCTGTCCAGGGTGACCCCGCCTCTCACCCATTGACCTCAGGAGATAGACACCACTGGGGATATGTGTGTTGGACAATGGACGTATAGCTGAGCTGGATTCGATACAATGTCTCTGGGTTTGGGTCAGGTTGGATTCTTTAGGCCTAGTCTAAACTCCAATGTATAATCTGTGTTGATTAAAATAAATCCTCAACTATTTTAAACCCAATTCATGTTTTCTTTTTTTTTTATTCACTAAATTTGTATATTATATGATCAACTTGTTGGACAAAAAAGAAACAATCAGATGAACCAATAAAACATGACATTCATGTCCAAAAGTGGATGTAAACCTCTGGTTCCAGCTGCATGGTTAACACAAAGTCTCACTGCACAAAGGCTACACAATTCCTGCCTGTGTTTCTTCCAGCATGCTGGTCCCCACTCTGTCATGCTTACTCTAATCTGTTGTCTGAAAGAAGCAGAGCATTTAGGAAGAAGCGGTAGAAGAGCTCTGCTTTGAATCTGCCCACAGAAGCAGTAAAATTGAACCGTTTCACGGGCTTCTTTTATTCTCTTTGTCTCCTTTATGCTCTCTAATCATTTCTACTCTTTCAGCAAATTAAATGGATAAAAATTCTAGATGGTGAAATGTGTGTCTGGGAACAGAAAAAGGATGAGTTCCCTAAGAGTTCTCTTTAATTTTTCACATTGTGTCAGTGATTGAGCAGTGACAGCCATGGCCGAGTGCAGCTTGGGTAAGGTGATGTGCCCAAGTTCACACAACACCTTACCCTGAACTGGACAGGAGTAATAATACTTGTCTTTGAAAAAAATCAACTTTAATGGAATCCAAAAAGGTCCGCTCAAAAGTTCTAATGTGCCTGAAAAATATAATTTTTAAAAGTTAAATCACCAAAAAAGCTGTGAATTTTTTTTTTTTTTTTACATACTCAACAATACGCTAAACTCTCTTAATCTTGCAAATAAAGTATTCAGATTTGGAATGAGATGGAAGATCCAACACTTCAAATGCTTTTTCTTTGTCAAATCAAAGATATTCAGTTTTCTTATTTCGATTGATGAAAACTGAAAAAAATATTTTGGCTATTCTAAGCAAGAAAAACAGGAAGTACATCAGTCTTCAAAACTTTTGCATTTACACAAGTTTTAAGACAGCAAGTAAAAGCGGATATGGATGCACCAGGTGTCCTTTAGAGCATGAGTCAATGAGTAGATGTGCTCCAATTCACCATCAAAGTAAAAGGAAATCCCAGAAAAGGTGATCGCATTGTGTTGCTGCACAAAATCAGCAACACAAATGGTTCTAAGACCCCACTTTGAACACTCTTACTCTCCACATTCAAAACAACCTGCAATGTTTTATAATTTTGTCATATCATGTCCCCAAACACCCAAACATGAAATAGCTTAAAAATATTTCAAGCTTCATAACGATCCTAAGAAAAGAGACAATGGTTCTCTTTCCTCTGTGGTAATATTCCAAACAAGAATGTCCATCCATCCATCCATCGTCTTCCGCTTATCCGGGGTCGGGTCGCGGGGGTAGCAGCTTCAGAAGGGAGGCCCAGACTTCCCTCTCCCCAGCCACTTCTTCCAGCTCCTCCGGGGGAATCCCAAGGCGTTGCCAGGCCAGCCGGGAGACATAGTCCCTCCAGCGTGTCCTGGGTCTTCCCCGGGGCCTCCTCCCGGTGGGACGTGCCC